>CAWWDY010000607.1:0-31717 GCA_963942605.1 Poecilus cupreus | reverse complement strand
GTATACTAACTGTCACATTCATGTATATGTCGTGTGTAATGGCTTATGTTTGCAAAATCAAGATAAAATAGCTGCTTTCAGCTTGCAAAAACATACAAAATGCTGTTTTCAAGTATTTAAACTGTCATATTCGTGTTTCTGTCGTGTATAATGACTAATGTTGGTGAAATCAAGATAAAATTGCTGTTTTAAGCATGCAAAAGCATACAAAACACCGTTTTTAAGTATACAAACTGTCATATTCATGTATATGTCGTGTGAAATGGCTTATGTTTGCAAATCAAGATAAAATAGCTGTTTTCTGCTTGAAAAAACATACAAAATGCTGTTTTCAAGTATTTAAACTGTCATATTCATGTTTCTGTCGTGTATAATGACTAATGTTGTTGAAATCAAGATAAAATTGCTGTTTTAAGCATGCAAAAGCATACAAAACACCGTTTTTAAGTATACAAACTGTCATATTCATGTATATGTCGTGTGTAATGGCTTATGTTTGCAAAATGAAGATAAAATAGCTGTTTTCAGCTTGCAAAAACATACAAAATGCAGTTTTTATGTATTTAAACTGTCATATTTATGTATATGTCGTGTGTAATGGCTTATTTTTGCAATAACAAGATAAAATAGCTGTTTTCAGCTTGCAAAAAAATACAAAATGCCGTTTTCAAGTATTTAAACTGTCATATTCATGTTTCTGTCGTGTATAATGGCTAATGTTTGTTAAATCAAGATAAAATTGCTGTTTTAAGCATGCAAAAGCATACAAAACACCGTTTTTAAGTATACAAACTGTCATATTCATGTATATGTCGTGTGTAATGGCTTATGTTTGAAAAATCAAGATAAAATAGCTGTTTTCAACTTGCAAAAACATACAAAATGCTGTTTCAAGTATTTAAACTGTCATATTCATGTTTCTGTCGTGTATAATGACTAATGTTGGTGAAATCAAGAAAAAATTGCTGTTTTAAGCATGCAAAAGCATACAAAACACCTTTTTTAAGTATACAAACTGTCATATTCATGTATATGTCGTGTGTAATGGCTTATGTTTGCAAAATCAAGATAAAATAGCTGTTTTCAGCTTGCAAAAACATACAAAATGCGGATTTTAAGTACTTAAACTGTCATATTCAGGTTTCTGTCGTGTATAATGGCTAATGTTGGTGAAATCAAGATAAAATTGCTGTTTTAAGCATGCAAAGGCATACAAAACATAGTTTTTAAGTACACAAACTGTCATATTCATGTATATGTCGTGTGTAATGGGTTATGTTTGCAAAATGAAGATAAAATAGTTCAGCTTGCAAAAACATACAAAATGCTATTTTCAAGTATTTAAACTTTCATATTCATGTTTCTGTCGTGTATAATGGCTAATGTTGGTGAAATCAAGATAAAATTGCTGTTTTAAGCATGCAAAAGCATACAAACACCGTTTTTAAGTATACAAACTGTCATATTCATGTATATGTCGTGTTTAATGGCTTATGTTTGCAAAATCAAGATAAAATAGCTGTTTTCAGCTTGCAAAAACATACAAAATGCTGTTTTCAAGTATTTAAACTGTCATATTCATGTTTTTGTCGTATATAATGGCTAATGTTGGTGAAATTAAGATAAAATTGTAGTTTTAAGCATGCAAAAGCATACAAAACACCGCTTTTAAGTATACAAAATGTCATATTCATGTATATGTCGTGTGTAATGGCTTATGTTTGCAAAATCAAGATAAAATAGCTGTTTTCAGCTTGCAAAACATACAAAATGCTGCTCTCAAGTATTTAAACTGCCATATTCATGTTTCTGTCGTGTAGATTGGCTAATGTTGGTGACATCAAGATAAAATTGCAGTTTTAAGCATGCAAAAGCATACAAAACACCGTTTTTAAGTATAAAAACTATTATATTCATGTATATGTCGTGTGTAATGGCTTATGTTTGCAAAATCAAGATAAAATAGCTGCTTTCAACTTGCAAAAACATACAAAATGCTGTTTTCAAGTATTTAAACTGTCATATTCATGTTTCTGTCGTGTATAATGGATAATGTTGGTGAAATCAAGATAAAATTGCAGTTTAAAGCATGCAAAAGTATACAAAACACCGTTTTTAAGCATACAAACTGTCATATTCATGTATATGTCGTGTGTAATGGCTTATGTTTGCAAAATGAAGATAAAATAGTTCAGCTTGCAAAAACATACAAAATGCTATTTTCAAGTATTGAAACTTTCATATTCATGTTTCTGTCGTGTAAAGTGGCTAATGTTGGTGAAATCAAGATAAAATTGCAGTTTTATGCATGCAAAAGCATACAAAACACCGTGTTTAAGTATACAAACTGTCATATTCATGTATATGTCGTGTGTAATGGCTTATGTTTGCAAAATCAAGATAAAATAGTAGTTTTCAGCTTGCAAAAACATACAAAATGCTGTTTTCAAGTAATTAAACTGTCATATTCATGTTTCTGTCGTGTATAATGGCTAATGTTGGTGAAATCAAGATAAAGATGCTGTTTTAAGCATGCAAAAGCATGCAAAACACCGTTTTTAAGTATACAAATTGTCATATTCATGTATATGTCGTGTGTAATGGCTTATGTTTTCAAAATCAAGATAAAATAGCTGTTTTCAGCTTGCAAAAACATATAAAATGCTGTTTTCAAGTATTTAAACTGTCATATTCATGTTTCTGTCGTGTATAATGGCTAATGTTGGTAAAATCAAGATAAAATTGCTGTTTTAAGCATGCAAAAGCATACAAAACACCATTTTTAAGTATACAAACTGTCATATTCATGTATATGTCATGTGTAATGGCTTATGTTTGCAAAATCAAGATAAAATAGCTGTTTTCAGCTTGCAAAAAAATACAAAATGCTGTTTTCAAGTATTTAGACTGTCATATTCATGTTTCTGTCGTGTATAATGGCTAATGTTGGTGAAATCAAGATAAAATTGCTGTTTGAAGCATGCAAAAGCATACAAAACACCGTTTTTAAGTATACAAATTGTCATATTCATGTATATGTCGTGTGTAATGGCTTATGTTTGCAAAATCAAGATAAAATAGCTGTTTTCAGCTTGCAAAAACATACAAAATGCTGTTTTCAAGAATTTGAACTGTCATATTCATGTTTTTGTCGTGTATAATGGCTAATGTTGGTGAAATCAAGATAAAATTGCAGTTTTAAGCATGCAAAAGCATACAAAACACCGCTTTTAAGTATACAAACTGTCATATTCATGTATATGTCGTGTGTAATGGCTTATGTTTGCAAAATTAAGATAAAATAGCTGTTTTCAGCTTGCAAAAACATACAAAATGCTGCTCTCAAGTATTTAAACTGTAATATTCATGTTTCTGTCGTGTATAATGGCTATTGTTGGTGAAATCAAGATAAAATTGCAGTTTTAAGCATGCAAAAGCATACAAAACACCGTTTTTAGGTATACAAACTGTCATATTCATGTATATGTCGTGTGTAATGGCTTATGTTTGCAAAATCAAGTTAAAATAGATGCTTTCAACTTGCAAAAACATACAAAATGCTGTTTTGAAGTATTTAAACTGTCATATTCATGTTTCTGTCGTGTATAATGGCTAATGTTGGTGAAATCAAGATAAAATTGCAGTTTTAAGCATGCAAAAGCATACAAAACACCGTTTTTAGGTATACAAACTATCATATTCATGTATATGTCGTGTGTAATGGCTTATGTTTGCAAAATCAAGATAAAATAGCTGTTTTCAGCTTGCAAAAACATGCAAAATGCTGTTTTCAAGTATTTAAACTGTCATATTCATGTTTCTGTCGTGTATAATGGCTAATGTTGGTGAAATCAAGATAAAATTGCTGTTTTAAGCATGCAAAAGCATACAAAACACCGTTTTTAAGTATACAAACTGTCATATTCATGTATATGTCGTGTGTAATGGCTTATGTTTGCAAAATCAAGATAAAAAAGCTGCTTTCAACTTGCAAAAACATACAATATGCTGTTTTCAAGTATTTAAACTGTCATATTCATGTTTCTGTCGTGTATAATGGATAATGTTGGTGAAATCAAGATAAAATTGCAGTTTAAAGCATGCAAAAGTATACAAAACACCGTTTTTAAGCATACAAACTGTCATATTCATGTATATGTCGTGTGTAATGGCTTATGTTTGCAAAATCAAGATAAAATAGCTGTTTTCAGCTTGCAAAAACATACAAAATGCTGTTTTCAAGTATTATACTGTCATATTCATGTTTCTGTCGTGTATAATGGCTAATGTTGGTGAAATCAAGATAAAATTGCTGTTTTAAGCATGCAAAAGCATACAAAACACCGTTTTTAAGTATACAAACTGTCATATTCATGTATATGTCGTGTGTAATGGCTTATGTTTGCAAAATGAAGATAAAATAGCTGTTTTCAGCTTGCAAAAACATACAAATTGCTGTTTTCAAGTATTTAAACTTTCATATTCATGTTTCTGTCGTGTATAATGGCTTATGTTGGTGAAATCAAGATAAAATTGCAGTTTTATGCATGCAAAAGCATACTAAACACCGTGTTTAAGTATACAAACTGTCATATTCATGTATATGTCGTGTGTAATGGCTTATGTTTGCAAAATCAAGATAAAATAGCTGTTTTCAGCTTGCAAAAACATACAAAAATCTGTTTTCAAGTATTATACTGTCATATTCATATTTCTGTCGTGTATAATGGCTAATATTGGTGAAATCAAGATAAAGATGCTGTTAAAAGCATGCAAAACACCGTTTTTAAGTATACAAATTGTCATATTCATGTATATGTCGTGTGTAATGGCTTATGTTTTCAAAATCAAGATAAAATAGCTGTTTTCAGCTTGCAAAAACATACAAAATGCTGTTTTCAAGTATTTAAACTGTCATATTCATGTTTCTGTCGTGTATAATGGCTAATGTTTGTTAAATCAAGATAAAATTGCTGTTTTAAGCATGCAAAAGCATACAAAACACCGTTTTTAAGTATACAAACTGTCATATTCATGTATATGTCGTGTGTAATGGCTTATTTTTGCAATAACAAGATAAAATAGCTGTTTTCAACTTGCAAAAACATACAAAATGCTGTTTTCAAGTATTTAAACTGTCATATTCATGATTCTGTCGTGTATAATGGCTAATGTTTATTAAATCAAGATAAAATTGCTGTTTTAAGCATGCAAAAGCATACAAAACACCATTTTTAAGTATACAAACTGTCATATTCATGTATATGTCGTGTGTATTGGCTTATGTTTGAAAAATCAAGATAAAATAGCAGTTTTCAACTTGCAAAAACATACAAAATGCTGTTTTCAAGTATTTAAACTGTCATATTCATGTTTCTGTCGTGTATAATGACTAATGTTGGTGAAATCAAGATAAAATTGCTGTTTTAAGCATGCAAAAGCATACAAAACACCTTTTTTAAGTATACAAACTGTCATATTCATGTATATGTCGTGTGTAATGGCTTATGTTTGCAAAATCAAGATAAAATAGCTGTTTTCAGCTTGCAAAAACATACAAAATGCTGTTTTCAAGTATTTAAACTGTCATATTCATGTTTTTGTCGTATATAATGGCTAATGTTGGTGAAATTAAGATAAAATTGTAGTTTTAAGCATGCAAAAGCATACAAAACACCGCTTTTAAGTTGCGACGGACGCGCTGCTTCCTTGGAGTGCGATGTCACCGTGATTCCCTGTAAACAAATGAAGGGAGCCGGGAGCTCAATGGAGGAGGGTAGATTCGTTGAATAAAATTCAAGAGTTCACAACACTCTTTATTGCTGATTGCAAATACACAAAAATGAATAATAAATTGAATAAAAAAATAAAAGCGTGGACCCCAACGCCTGGACCGATATTTTGGAGAAATAAAGTAAAGCAAAGAGCTGAAGAAACAGATGCAGTTCCCTGGCCGCGGAACACCAACAGCTCGGGAGAAAAATAAGAAAGAAGAGAGTGAATATTCTCAGCTTCTAGCCGTGGACCACCAACAGCTCAGACCCAAGAAATATTCGAAGTCCCTGCCGTGGAGCACCAACAGCTTGGGGGAAGAAACAAGAGTAGAAAAAAAACGAGAGCGAGTACTCTACACCTCTGACCGTGGAGCCCCGACAGTCTGAGACACAAGAAATACTCTAAGTACCTGGCCGTGGCCACCAACAGCTCAGGCGGAAAGTACAAGAAAAGAACGACAGTGAATATCCTAAGTCTCTGTCCGTGGACGACCAACAGTTCGAGAACTCAAGGAATATTCGAAGTCTCTAGCTGTGGACACCAACAGCTTAGAGCAGAAATACAAGACAAGAGAATAAATCGCAAAATAACTCACCAGGAACACTGCTGTGGAAGACGGTTGACTCGAGTGGACACCAACTCGAATCTCGGCTAACTGATAAACTGAGCCGTGTAACGTCGGCTTTTATACTCTTAATTCTTAATTAAACGGCTCTAATCGGTAAGTTGTCAGACAGAGACAATCAAAACTTTGACCATTTTTGTCTAACAATTTCTAATAAATTTTACAACAAGTTCTGCTGACTTTACAAGCAAAAATACATGATATAAACTGCATTTACAGTGTATCGCCGTGTTACATATAAATTTGAAATTAAATCGCGAACTAAACTATATCCAGGCGGCGCTAGCGTCAGCCGGCAGTGTCAAGTGATAACTGTCAAAGTGTAAACAAACACGTGAATGTCATTACAGAAAAGCAAAGAAGATCATAACAATTGAACTTACAGGTAAGTTACAGCTTACAACAATGTACAAATACTCATAATTCGATATTTCAGGTACAAAGTAAACCAGGAATAATACAATTGAATGAAATACATTTCCAATGTAAAGATAACCAACAAAAAATGAATCAAATATTCACAGGTACGTATTCAGTCTCACAGATTACAATTATTAACATTTTGTTGTTTCAGGTACAAATGAAATATAACAAAACATGTGTCAGGAAAAAATACAAAATACATGTCTAGAAAAATGCAAACGATACAAGAAATCAAGAACTTGGTTAGCGTAGTAAGAGTTGATGTGATGTTCGCAAAGCACAAAGTAAACCCGTGCATGAAAACTACAGAGACCAGGACGAAACATCACACCCTCCTCCTACTTCGCCAAAGAAAAATTTAAAATTTTTCTTCAAAAAAACAAAGAAACTGAAAAAATACACCAGGTGAGGTAAAAAACCCAAAAAAAACACAAGTTTATTTTTTATTTCGGCACTTCCTTTTCCGGGACTGGGGTTCTCGCGGTGCACCGGGGTTCTTCAGCGTCACCCTCTTAACGCTGCCGTCCGGTTGGGGGACGAGGACACGCATGCGCCTGTAGATGGGGGCTGGCACGGACGCGGTTACCTCCACGGTGTGGACAGGCGATGTCGAGGCCGGCTGCTCCTGTCGAATTGTCTCCGCGGGGGCCCGAACCGCGGCCAACTGCGGCGGGACTGTTGACGGAGTCGCCTTGTGCCCAGCTGGCGGCGGCGACACTGGGTCTATGCCCCACGGTAGAGACCCGGGGGACAAGAGGCAGACCGGCTGACTGCCTTTCGGTTTGAGGACCTGGGGCGTCCGTGGTGTCCTCGGGAACGGTGGCGTGGACGGAAGGGGCGACGTGTCCAGGGAAATCCAGTCCCCTGGTGTGGTGGGAAGTGGCGTGCAGGGCCGTAACGCACGCGGTGGAGTGACTGGCAGCGGGGACAGTACGGCGGGGCATTGGGCTGCCTCCCGTGCGGCTGCGAGCGTCCTCGGGGATGGCGTCGGGGAGCGTTCCGGGCTGCTGGGGCCGAAAAGGCCCTGGAACAGCTCGTCCAAGTTGGTGGTGGACGCCTCGGTTGTGTCCCCTTTCCCCCTTGCCCTGGGGTTGGCCAGGCGGGACACCTTCCTGGCTGGTTTGGGGGCTGGCTCCGGCTTCGACTTCGGTTCGGATGGCCTCTCGTACAACGGGCGTGAAGCCCCTTCCGCCAGCGGCAGCCGCGGGCATCGCGACACCCTCCGCGGCGGGGAACGGGAGTGGTGCGGCTCCATTGGTAGCGGGAGCCGCAGAGGCGCATCCGGTCGGCGGGCGTGTAACAGCGCCAGCCCCACTGGACCGATCTGGTGCTTCGTTGCCAGCGGAGCGACCACGGCTGCAGACGGGTGAACCGTGATTTTCCGCTGCACTGTGTCGATTCGCGCGCCGTATTCTCGGAGCGCGTCTAATCCTAGGATGACTGGGTGCGCCAGTCCCGGTAAGCAGGAGAGGGATACCTGCCTCCAAACATTGCCTAGGATGCACCCCACGGTTAACATCCCATTGGTGGAAGTGGTGGTGCCGTCAGCCAGCAACACTTTGTGGTGCTGCGGATTTTGGGTCCAGTTTTCCCTGTCGATTAAGGTGGCGGCTACCTCTGCGTTAATGTATGACAGAGCTGCGCCCGTATCGACCAGTGCTGGGACCTGGTGACCTCCTACGATGACGTCCACTGATATGCGGTTGTCCGTGGTGTCGAGCTTGCCTACTGAAGGTAATTGCCTCGGTGGGGGATTGGTGGGTAAGTTGCTGGGCTGAGGTTTCTCTGGGCTGGCCCAACTCAGTCCACGTTTCCCCGCCGACTTCTCATGCCGGCAGTCGCAATTCTTCGGTAAGAAATTTTCTTCTTCGCAGATTCCAGGCTCTGCTTGTGGCGCCGTGACTGCAGATACTGGCACTATGGCGTGGAGCTGGTTCCTGGGTACGGCTGGCTTGAGCTCCTGCTGGAGGCGCTCGTACTCTGCGACTTCTAGACCCAGGTCGCGAAGTGTGGTGAGATCCCGCTTCCGGATGTACTGGCGGTACTCCGGCCGGAGGTTGCTGTATACCTGGTGCAGTTCCTCTTCTGCAGTGAATCCCCCATGTTGGCGGATGAGGGTGCGGATCTCCGTTGTATATGCTTGACCGGTTTCGTGCGGCCTTTGCATCCGCTGGCTTATCTGCTCTCGTAGTCGCAGGTTATAGTCTCTGCCGACATAAGTATCAGTGAAGTCGGTCAGGAAATCAGACCAATTCGTCCAGTCGGCGCGCTGATTTCGCATCCACTGAAGCGGTGTTCCATGCAACAGCAGCGGTAAGGCGGGGAAGAGCCGATCCAGGGGAATGTCGTATGCTTCCCGCAGCTCTGTGATCCCCTCGAGGAAGGATACCGGGTCGGACTTTCCATCGAAGGGCGCGTTCCACTTCCTGATGATTTCGCAGACATTTTCCTGTGTGAGCGTTGGCTGGGATGACTGCTGCTCATCCTTGTGGACCATGATTATCCTGGTGGACTGAAAGTCCCTGTTCGGGCGCCAATTTTGCGACGGACGCGTTGCTTCCTTGGAGTGCGATGTCACCGTGATTCCCTGTAAACAAATGAAGGGAGCCGGGAGCTCAATGGAGGAGGGTAGGTTCGTTGAATAAAATTCAAGAGTTCACAACACTCTTTATTGCTGATTGCAAATACACAAAAATGAATAATAAATTGAATAAAAAAATAAAAGCGTGGACCCCAACGCCTGGACCGATATTTTGGAGAAATAAAGTAAAGCAAAGAGCTGAAGAAACAGATGCAGTTCCCTGGCCGCGGAACACCAACAGCTCGGGAGAAAAATAAGAAAGAAGAGAGTGAATATTCTCAGCTTCTAGCCGTGGACCACCAACAGCTCAGACCCAAGAAATATTCGAAGTCCCTGCCGTGGAGCACCAACAGCTTGGGGGAAGATACAAGAGTAGAAAAAAAACGAGAGCGAGTACTCTACACCTCTGACCGTGGAGCCCCGACAGTCTGAGACACAAGAAATACTCTAAGTACCTGGCCGTGGCCACCAACAGCTCAGGCGGAAAGTACAAGAAAAGAACGACAGTGAATATCCTAAGTCTCTGTCCGTGGACGACCAACAGTTCGAGAACTCAAGGAATATTCGAAGTCTCTAGCTGTGGACACCAACAGCTTAGAGCAGAAATACAAGACAAGAGAATAAATCGCAAAATAACTCACCAGGAACACTGCTGTGGAAGACGGTTGACTCGAGTGGACACCAACTCGAATCTCGGCTAACTGATAAACTGAGCCGTGTAACGTCGGCTTTTATACTCTTAATTCTTAATTAAACGGCTCTAATCGGTAAGTTGTCAGACAGAGACAATCAAAACTTTGACCATTTTTGTCTAACAATTTCTAATAAATTTTACAAGAAGTTCTGCTGACTTTACAAGCAAAAATACATGATATAAACTGCATTTACAGTGTATCGCCGTGTTACATATAAATTTGAAATTAAATCGCGAACTAAACTATATCCAGGCGGCGCTAGCGTCAGCCGGCAGTGTCAAGTGATAACTGTCAAAGTGTAAACAAACACGTGAATGTCATTACAGAAAAGCAAAGAAGATCATAACAATTGAACTTACAGGTAAGTTACAGCTTACAACAATGTACAAATACTCATAATTCGATATTTCAGGTACAAAGTAAACCAGGAATAATACAATTGAATGAAATACATTTCCAATGTAAAGATAACCAACAAAAAATGAATAAAATATTCACAGGTACGTATTCAGTCTCACAGATTACAATTATTAACATTTTGTTGTTTCAGGTACAAATGAAATAACATGAACAATATAACAAAACATGTGTCAAGAAAAAATACAAAATACATGTCTAGAAAAATGCAAACTATACAAGAAATCAAGAACTTGGTTAGCGTAGTAAGAGTTGATGTGATGTTCGCAAAGCACAAAGTAAACCCGTGCATGAAAACTACAGAGACCAGGACGAAACATCACAAAGTATACAAACTGTCATATTCATGTATATGTCGTGTGTAATGGCTTATGTTTGCAAAATCAAGATAAAATAGCTGTTTTCAGCTTGCAAAAACATACAAAATGCTGCTCTCAAGTATTTAAACTGCCATATTCATGTTTCTGTCGTGTAGAATGGCTAATGTTGGTGACATCAAGATAAAATTGCAGTTTTAAGCATGCAAAAGCATACAAAACACCGTTTTTAAGTATAAAAACTATTATATTCATGTATATGTCGTGTGTAATGGCTTATGTTTGCAAAATCAAGATAAAAAAGCTGCTTTCAACTTGCAAAAACATACAATATGCTGTTTTCAAGTATTTAAACTGTCATATTCATGTTTCTGTCGTGTATAATGGATAATGTTGGTGAAATCAAGATAAAATTGCAGTTTAAAGCATGCAAAAGTATACAAAACACCGTTTTTAAGCATACAAACTGTCATATTCATGTATATGTCGTGTGTAATGGCTTATGTTTGCAAAATCAAGATAAAATAGCTGTTTTCAGCTTGCAAAAACATACAAAATGCTGTTTTCAAGTATTTAAACTTTCATATTCATGTTTCTGTCGTGTATAATGGCTTATGTTGGTGAAATCAAGATAAAATTGCAGTTTTATGCATGCAAAAGCATACTAAACACCGTGTTTAAGTATACAAACTGTCATATTCATGTATATGTCGTGTGTAATGGCTTATGTTTGCAAAATCAAGATAAAATAGCAGTTTTCAGCTTGCAAAAACATGCAAAATGCTGTTTTCAAGTAATTTAACTGTCATATTCATATTTCTGTCGTGTATAATGGCTAATATTGGTGAAATCAAGATAAAGATGCTGTTAAAAGCATGCAAAACACCGTTTTTAAGTATACAAATTGTCATATTCATGTATATGTCGTGTGTAATGGCTTATGTTTTTAAAATCAAGATAAAATAGCTGTTTTCAGCTTGCAAAAACATACAAAATGCTGTTTCCAAGTATTTAAACTGTCATATTCATGTTTCTGTCGTGTATAATGGCTAATGTTTGTTAAATCAAGATAAAATTGCTGTTTTAAGCATGCAAAAGC
Source organism: Poecilus cupreus (assembly GCA_963942605.1). Lineage (NCBI taxonomy): Eukaryota > Metazoa > Arthropoda > Insecta > Coleoptera > Carabidae > Poecilus > Poecilus cupreus. The sequence continues at coordinate 19,785 of CAWWDY010000607.1, read as the reverse complement.
ATACAAAACACCGTTTTTAAGTATACAAACTGTCATATTCATGTATATGTCGTGTGTAATGGCTTATTTTTGCAATAACAAGATAAAATAGCTGTTTTCAACTTGCAAAAACATACAAAATGCTGTTTTCAAGTATTTAAACTGTCATATTCATGATTCTGTCGTGTATAATGGCTAATGTTTGTTAAATCAAGATAAAATTGCTGTTTTAAGCATGCAAAAGCATACAAAACACCATTTTTAAGTATACAAACTGTCATATTCATGTATATGTCGTGTGTAATGGCTTATGTTTGAAAAATCAAGATAAAATAGCTGTTTTCAACTTGCAAAAACATACAAAATGCTGTTTTCAAGTATTTAAACTGTCATATTCATGTTTCTGTCGTGTATAATGACTAATGTTGGTGAAATCAAGATAAAATTGCTGTTTTAAGCATGCAAAAGCATACAAAACACCATTTTTAAGTATACAAACTGTCATATTCATGTATATGTCGTGTGTAATGGCTTATGTTTGCAAAATCAAGATAAAATAGCTGTTTTCAGCTTGCAAAAACATACAAAATGCTGTTTTCAAGTATTTAAACTTTCATATTCATGTTTCTGTCGTGTATAATGGCTTATGTTGGTGAAATCAAGATAAAATTGCAGTTTTATGCATGCAAAAGCATACTAAACACCGTGTTTAAGTATACAAACTGTCATATTCATGTATATGTCGTGTGTAATGGCTTATGTTTGCAAAATCAAGATAAAATAGCAGTTTTCAGCTTGCAAAAACATGCAAAATGCTGTTTTCAAGTAATTTAACTGTCATATTCATATTTCTGTCGTGTATAATGGCTAATATTGGTGAAATCAAGATAAAGATGCTGTTAAAAGCATGCAAAACACCGTTTTTAAGTATACAAATTGTCATATTCATGTATATGTCGTGTGTAATGGCTTATGTTTTTAAAATCAAGATAAAATAGCTGTTTTCAGCTTGCAAAAACATACAAAATGCTGTTTTCAAGTATTTAAACTGTCATATTCATGTTTCTGTCGTGAATAATGGCTAATGTTTGTTAAATCAAGATAAAATTGCTGTTTTAAGCATGCAAAAGCATACAAAACACCGTTTTTAAGTATACAAACTGTCATATTCATGTATATGTCGTGTGTAATGGCTTATTTTTGCAATAACAAGATAAAATAGCTGTTTTCAACTTGCAAAAACATACAAAATGCTGTTTTCAAGTATTTAAACTGTCATATTCATGATTCTGTCGTGTATAATGGCTAATGTTTGTTAAATCAAGATAAAATTGCTGTTTTAAGCATGCAAAAGCATACAAAACACCATTTTTAAGTATACAAACTGTCATATTCATGTATATGTCGTGTGTAATGGCTTATGTTTGAAAAATCAAGATAAAATAGCTGTTTTCAACTTGCAAAAACATACAAAATGCTGTTTTCAAGTATTTAAACTGTCATATTCATGTTTCTGTCGTGTATAATGACTAATGTTGGTGAAATCAAGATAAAATTGCTGTTTTAAGCATGCAAAAGCATACAAAACACCTTTTTTAAGTATACAAACTGTCATATTCATGTATATGTCGTGTGTAATGGCTTATGTTTGCAAAATCAAGATAAAATAGCTGTTTTCAGCTTGCAAAAACATACAAAATGCGGATTTTAAGTACTTAAACTGTCATATTCAGGTTTCTGTCATGTATAATGGCTAATGTTGGTGAAATCAAGATAAAATTGCTGTTTTAAGCATGCAAAAGCATACAAAACATAGTTTTTAAGTACACAAACTGTCATATTCATGTATATGTCGTGTGTAATGGGTTATGTTTGCAAAATGAAGATAAAATAGTTCAGCTTGCAAATCATACAAAATGCTATTTTCAAGTATTTAAACTTTCATATTCATGTTTCTGTCGTGTATAATGGCTAATGTTGGTGAAATCAAGATAAAATTGCTGTTTTAAGCATGCAAAAGCATACAAAACACAGTTTTTAAGTATACAAACTGTCATATTCATGTATATGTCGTGTGTAATGGCTTATGTTTGCAAAATCAAGATAAAATAGCTGTTTTCAGCTTGCAAAAACATACAAAATGCTGTTTTCAAGTATTTAAACTGTCGTATTCATGTTTTTGTCGTATATAATGGCTAATGTTGGTAAAATTAAGATAAAATTGTAGTTTTAAGCATGCAAAAGCATACAAAACACCGCTTTTAAGTTGCGACGGACGCGCTGCTTCCTTGGAGTGCGATGTCACCGTGATTCCCTGTAAACAAATGAAGGGAGCCGGGAGCTCAATGGAGGAGGGTAGGTTCGTTGAATAAAATTCAAGAGTTCACAACACTCTTTATTGCTGATTGCAAATACACAAAAATGAATAATAAATTGAATAAAAAAATAAAAGCGTGGACCCCAACGCCTGGACCGATATTTTGGAGAAATAAAGTAAAGCAAAGAGCTGAAGAAACAGATGCAGTTCCCTGGCCGCGGAACACCAACAGCTCGGGAGAAAAATAAGAAAGAAGAGAGTGAATATTCTCAGCTTCTAGCCGTGGACCACCAACAGCTCAGACCCAAGAAATATTCGAAGTCCCTGCCGTGGAGCACCAACAGCTTGGGGGAAGATACAAGAGTAGAAAAAAAACGAGAGCGAGTACTCTACACCTCTGACCGTGGAGCCCCGACAGTCTGAGACACAAGAAATACTCTAAGTACCTGGCCGTGGCCACCAACAGCTCAGGCGGAAAGTACAAGAAAAGAACGACAGTGAATATCCTAAGTCTCTGTCCGTGGACGACCAACAGTTCGAGAACTCAAGGAAAATTCGAAGTCTCTAGCTGTGGACACCAACAGCTTAGAGCAGAAATACAAGACAAGAGAATAAATCGCAAAATAACTCACCAGGAACACTGCTGTGGAAGACGGTTGACTCGAGTGGACACCAACTCGAATCTCGGCTAACTGATAAACTGAGCCGTGTAACGTCGGCTTTTATACTCTTAATTCTTAATTAAACGGCTCTAATCGGTAAGTTGTCAGACAGAGACAATCAAAACTTTGACCATTTTTGTCTAACAATTTCTAATAAATTTTACAACAAGTTCTGCTGACTTAACAAGCAAAAATACATGATATAAACTGCATTTACAGTGTATCGCCGTGTTACATATAAATTTGAAATTAAATCGCGAACTAAACTATATCCAGGCGGCGCTAGCGTCAGCCGGCAGTGTCAAGTGATAACTGTCAAAGTGTAAACAAACACGTGAATGTCATTACAGAAAAGCAAAGAAGATCATAACAATTGAACTTACAGGTAAGTTACAGCTTACAACAATGTACAAATACTCATAATTCGATATTTCAGGTACAAAGTAAACCAGGAATAATACAATTGAATGAAATACATTTCCAATGTAAAGATAACCAACAAAAAATGAATCAAATATTCACAGGTACGTATTCAGTCTCACAGATTTACAATTATTAACATTTTGTTGTTTCAGGTACAAATGAAATAACATGAACAATATAACAAAACATGTGTCAGGAAAAAATACAAAATACATGTCTAGAAAAATGCAAACTATACAAGAAATCAAGAACTTGGTTAGCGTAGTAAGAGTTGATGTGATGTTCGCAAAGCACAAAGTAAACCCGTGCATGAAAACTACAGAGACCAGGACGAAACATCACACCCTCCTCCTACTTCGCCAAAGAAAAATTTAAAATTTTTCTTCAAAAAAACAAAGAAACTGAAAAAATACACCAGGTGAGGTAAAAAACCCAAAAAAAACACAAGTTTATTTTTTATTTCGGCACTTCCTTTTCCGGGACTGGGGTTCTCGCGGTGCACCGGGGTTCTTCAGCGTCACCCTCTTAACGCTGCCGTCCGGTTGGGGGACGAGGACACGCATGCGCCTGTAGATGGGGGCTGGCACGGACGCGGTTACCTCCACGGTGTGGACAGGCGATGTCGAGGCCGGCTGCTCCTGTCGAATTGTCTCCGCGGGGGCCCGAACCGCGGCCAACTGCGGCGGGACTGTTGACGGAGTCGCCTTGTGCCCAGCTGGCGGCGGCGACACTGGGTCTATGCCCCACGGTAGAGACCCGGGGGACAAGAGGCAGACCGGCTGACTGCCTTTCGGTTTGAGGACCTGGGGCGTCCGTGGTGTCCTCGGGAACGGTGGCGTGGACGGAAGGGGCGACGTGTCCAGGGAAATCCAGTCCCCTGGTGTGGTGGGAAGTGGCGTGCAGGGCCGTAACGCACGCGGTGGAGTGACTGGCAGCGGGGACAGTACGGCGGGGCATTGGGCTGCCTCCCGTGCGGCTGCGAGCGTCCTCGGGGATGGCGTCGGGGAGCGTTCCGGGCTGCTGGGGCCGAAAAGGCCCTGGAACAGCTCGTCCAAGTTGGTGGTGGACGCCTCGGTTGTGTCCCCTTTCCCCCTTGCCCTGGGGTTGGCCAGGCGGGACACCTTCCTGGCTGGTTTGGGGGCTGGCTCCGGCTTCGACTTCGGTTCGGATGGCCTCTCGTACAACGGGCGTGAAGCCCCTTCCGCCAGCGGCAGCCGCGGGCATCGCGACACCCTCCGCGGCGGGGAACGGGAGTGGTGCGGCTCCATTGGTAGCGGGAGCCGCAGAGGCGCATCCGGTCGGCGGGCGTGTAACAGCGCCAGCCCCACTGGACCGATCTGGTGCTTCGTTGCCAGCGGAGCGACCACGGCTGCAGACGGGTGAACCGTGATTTTCCGCTGCACTGTGTCGATTCGCGCGCCGTATTCTCGGAGCGCGTCTAATCCTAGGATGACTGGGTGCGCCAGTCCCGGTAAGCAGGAGAGGGATACCTGCCTCCAAACATTGCCTAGGATGCACCCCACGGTTAACATCCCATTGGTGGAAGTGGTGGTGCCGTCAGCCAGCAACACTTTGTGGTGCTGCGGATTTTGGGTCCAGTTTTCCCTGTCGATTAAGGTGGCGGCTACCTCTGCGTTAATGTATGACAGAGCTGCGCCCGTATCGACCAGTGCTGGGACCTGGTGACCTCCTACGATGACGTCCACTGATATGCGGTTGTCCGTGGTGTCGAGCTTGCCTACTGAAGGTAATTGCCTCGGTGGGGGATTGGTGGGTAAGTTGCTGGGCTGAGGTTTCTCTGGGCTGGCCCAACTCAGTCCACGTTTCCCCGCCGACTTCTCATGCCGGCAGTCGCAATTCTTCGGTAAGAAATTTTCTTCTTCGCAGATTCCAGGCTCTGCTTGTGGCGCCGTGACTGCAGATACTGGCACTATGGCGTGGAGCTGGTTCCTGGGTACGGCTGGCTTGAGCTCCTGCTGGAGGCGCTCGTACTCTGCGACTTCTAGACCCAGGTCGCGAAGTGTGGTGAGATCCCGCTTCCGGATGTACTGGCGGTACTCCGGCCGGAGGTTGCTGTATACCTGGTGCAGTTCCTCTTCTGCAGTGAATCCCCCATGTTGGCGGATGAGGGTGCGGATCTCCGTTGTATATGCTTGACCGGTTTCGTGCGGCCTTTGCATCCGCTGGCTTATCTGCTCTCGTAGTCGCAGGTTATAGTCTCTGCCGACATAAGTATCAGTGAAGTCGGTCAGGAAATCAGACCAATTCGTCCAGTCGGCGCGCTGATTTCGCATCCACTGAAGCGGTGTTCCATGCAACAACAGCGGTAAGGCGGGGAAGAGCCGATCCAGGGGAATGTCGTATGCTTCCCGCAGCTCTGTGATCCCCTCGAGGAAGGATACCGGGTCGGACTTTCCATCGAAGGGCGCGTTCCACTTCCTGATGATTTCGCAGACATTTTCCTGTGTGAGCGTTGGCTGGGATGACTGCTGCTCATCCTTGTGGACCATGATTATCCTGGTGGACTGAAAGTCCCTGTTCGGGCGCCAATTTTGCGACGGACGCGCTGCTTCCTTGGAGTGCGATGTCACCGTGATTCCCTGTAAACAAATGAAGGGAGCCGGGAGCTCAATGGAGGAGGGTAGGTTCGTTGAATAAAATTCAAGAGTTCACAACACTCTTTATTGCTGATTGCAAATACACAAAAATGAATAATAAATTGAATAAAAAAATAAAAGCGTGGATCCCAACGCCTGGACCGATATTTTGGAGAAATAAAGTAAAGCAAAGAGCTGAAGAAACAGATGCAGTTCCCTGGCCGCGGAACACCAACAGCTCGGGAGAAAAATAAGAAAGAAGAGAGTGAATATTCTCAGCTTCTAGCCGTGGACCACCAACAGCTCAGACCCAAGAAATATTCGAAGTCCCTGCCGTGGAGCACCAACAGCTTGGGGGAAGATACAAGAGTAGAAAAAAAACGAGAGCGAGTACTCTACACCTCTGACCGTGGAGCCCCGACAGTCTGAGACACAAGAAATACTCTAAGTACCTGGCCGTGGCCACCAACAGCTCAGGCGGAAAGTACAAGAAAAGAACGACAGTGAATATCCTAAGTCTCTGTCCGTGGACGACCAACAGTTCGAGAACTCAAGGAATATTCGAAGTCTCTAGCTGTGGACACCAACAGCTTAGAGCAGAAATACAAGACAAGAGAATAAATCGCAAAATAACTCACCAGGAACACTGCTGTGGAAGACGGTTGACTCGAGTGGACACCAACTCGAATCTCGGCTAACTGATAAACTGAGCCGTGTAACGTCGGCTTTTATACTCTTAATTCTTAATTAAACGGCTCTAATCGGTAAGTTGTCAGACAGAGACAATCAAAACTTTGACCATTTTTGTCTAACAATTTCTAATAAATTTTACAACAAGTTCTGCTGACTTTACAAGCAAAAATACATGATATAAACTGCATTTACAGTGTATCGCCGTGTTACATATAAATTTGAAATTAAATCGCGAACTAAACTATATCCAGGCGGCGCTAGCGTCAGCCGGCAGTGTCAAGTGATAACTGTCAAAGTGTAAACAAACACGTGAATGTCATTACAGAAAAGCAAAGAAGATCATAACAATTGAACTTACAGGTATGTTACAGCTTACAACAATGTACAAATACTCATAATTCGATATTTCAGGTACAAAGTAAACCAGGAATAATACAATTGAATGAAATACATTTCCAATGTAAAGATAACCAACAAAAAATGAATAAAATATTCACAGGTACGTATTCAGTCTCACAGATTACAATTATTAACATTTTGTTGTTTCAGGTACAAATGAAATAACATGAACAATATAACAAAACATGTGTCAAGAAAAAATACAAAATACATGTCTAGAAAAATGCAAACTATACAAGAAATCAAGAACTTGGTTAGCGTAGTAAGAGTTGATGTGATGTTCGCAAAGCACAAAGTAAACCCGTGCATGAAAACTACAGAGACCAGGACGAAACATCACAAAGTATACAAACTGTCATATTCATGTATATGTCGTGTGTAATGGCTTATGTTTGCAAAATCAAGATAAAATAGCTGTTTTCAGCTTGCAAAAACATACAAAATGCTGCTCTCAAGTATTTAAACTGCCATATTCATGTTTCTGTCGTGTAGAATGGCTAATGTTGGTGACATCAAGATAAAATTGCAGTTTTAAGCATGCAAAAGCATACAAAACACCGTTTTTAAGTATAAAAACTATTATATTCATGTATATGTCGTGTGTAATGGCTTATGTTTGCAAAATCAAGATAAAAAAGCTGCTTTCAACTTGCAAAAACATACAATATGCTGTTTTCATGTATTTAAACTGTCATATTCATGTTTCTGTCGTGTATAATGGATAATGTTGGTGAAATCAAGATAAAATTGCAGTTTAAAGCATGCAAAAGTATACAAAACACCGTTTTTAAGCATACAAACTGTCATATTCATGTATATGTCGTGTGTAATGGCTTATGTTTGCAAAATCAAGATAAAATAGCTGTTTTCAGCTTGCAAAAACATACAAAATGCTGTTTTCAAGTATTATACTGTCATATTCATGTTTCTGTCGTGTATAATGGCTAATGTTGGTGAAATCAAGATAAAATTGCTGTTTTAAGCATGCAAAAGCATACAAAACACCGTTTTTAAGTATACAAACTGTCATATTCATGTATATGTCGTGTGTAATGGCTTATGTTTGCAAAATGAAGATAAAATAGCTGTTTTCAGCTTGCAAAAACATACAAAATGCTGTTTTCAAGTATTTAAACTTTCATATTCATGTTTCTGTCGTGTATAATGGCTTATGTTGGTGAAATCAAGATAAAATTGCAGTTTTATGCATGCAAAAGCATACTAAACACCGTGTTTAAGTATACAAACTGTCATATTCATGTATATGTCGTGTGTAATGGCTTATGTTTGCAAAATCAAGATAAAATAGCAGTTTTCAGCTTGCAAAAACATACAAAATGCTGTTTTCAAGTAATTTAACTGTCATATTCATATTTCTGTCGTGTATAATGGCTAATATTGGTGAAATCAAGATAAAGATGCTGTTAAAAGCATGCAAAACACCGTTTTTAAGTATACAAATTGTCATATTCATGTATATGTCGTGTGTAATGGCTTATGTTTTCAAAATCAAGATAAAATAGCTGTTTTCAGCTTGCAAAAACATACAAAATGCTGTTTTCAAGTATTTAAACTGTCATATTCATGTTTCTGTCGTGTATAATGGCTAATGTTTGTTAAATCAAGATAAAATTGCTGTTTTAAGCATGCAAAAGCATACAAAACACCGTTTTTAAGTATACAAACTGTCATATTCATGTATATGTCGTGTGTAATGGCTTATTTTTGCAATAACAAGATAAAATAGCTGTTTTCAACTTGCAAAAACATACAAAATGCTGTTTTCAAGTATTTAAACTGTCATATTCATGATTCTGTCGTGTATAATGGCTAATGTTTGTTAAATCAAGATAAAATTGCTGTTTTAAGCATGCAAAAGCATACAAAACACCATTTTTAAGTATACAAACTGTCATATTCATGTATATGTCGTGTGTAATGGCTTATGTTTGAAAAATCAAGATAAAATAGCTGTTTTCAACTTGCAAAAACATACAAAATGCTGTTTTCAAGTATTTAAACTGTCATATTCATGTTTCTGTTGTGTATAATGACTAATGTTGGTGAAATCAAGATAAAATTGCTGTTTTAAGCATGCAAAAGCATACAAAACACCGTTTTTAAGTATACAAACTGTCATATTCATGTATATGTCGTGTGTAATGGCTTATTTTTGCAATAACAAGATAAAATAGCTGTTTTCAACTTGCAAAAACATACAAAATGCTGTTTTCAAGTATTTAAACTGTCATATTCATGATTCTGTCGTGTATAATGGCTAATGTTTGTTAAATCAAGATAAAATTGCTGTTTTAAGCATGCAAAAGCATACAAAACACCATTTTTAAGTATACAAACTGTCATATTCATGTATATGTCGTGTGTAATGGCTTATGTTTGAAAAATCAAGATAAAATAGCTGTTTTCAACTTGCAAAAACATACAAAATGCTGTTTTCAAGTATTTAAACTGTCATATTCATGTTTCTGTTGTGTATAATGACTAATGTTGGTGAAATCAAGATAAAATTGCTGTTTTAAGCATGCAAAAGCATACAAAACACCTTTTTTAAGTATACAAACTGTCATATTCATGTATATGTCGTGTGTAATGGCTTATGTTTGCAAAATCAAGATAAAATAGCTGTTTTCAGCTTGCAAAAACATACAAAATGCTGTTTTCAAGTATTTAAACTGTCATATTCATGTTTTTGTCGTATATAATGGCTAATGTTGGTGAAATTAAGATAAAATTGTAGTTTTAAGCATGCAAAAGCATACAAAACACCGCTTTTAAGTATACAAACTGTCATATTCATGTATATGTCGTGTGTAATGGCTTATGTTTGCAAAATCAAGATAAAATAGCTGTTTTCAGCTTGCAAAATTATACAAAATGCTGCTCTCAAGTATTTAAACTGCCATATTCATGTTTCTGTCGTGTAGAATGGCTAATGTTGGTGACATCAAGATAAAATTGCAGTTTTAAGCATGCAAAAGCATACAAAACACCGTTTTTAAGTATAAAAACTATTATATTCATGTATATGTCGTGTGTAATGGCTTATGTTTGCAAAATCAAGATAAAATAGCTGCTTTCAACTTGCAAAAACATACAAAATGCTGTTTTCAAGTATTTAAACTGTCATATTCATGTATCTGTCGTGTATAATGGATAACGTTGGTGAAATCAAGATAAAATTGCAGTTTAAAGCATGCAAAAGTATACAAAACACCGTTTTTAAGCATACAAACTGTCATATTCATGTATATGTCGTATGTAATGGCTTATGTTTGCAAAATCAAGATAAAATAGCTGTTTTCAGCTTGCAAAAACATACAAAATGCTGTTTTCAAGTATTTTACTGTCATATTCATGTTTCTGTCGTGTATAATGGCTTATGTTGGTGAAATCAAGATAAAATTGCTGTTTTAAGCATGCAAAAGCATACAAAACATTGTTTTTAAGTATACAAACTGTCATATTCATGTATATGTCGTGTGTAATGGCTTATGTTTGCAAAATGAAGATAAAATAGCTGTTTTCAGCTTGCAAAAACATACAAAATGCTGTTTTCAAGTATTTAAACTTTCATATTCATGTTTCTGTCGTGTATAATGGCTAATGTTGGTGAAATCAAGATAAAATTGCTGTTTTAAGCATGCAAAAGCATACAAAACACCTTTTTTAAGTATACAAACTGTCATATTCATGTATATGTCGTGTGTAATGGCTTATGTTTGCAAAATCAAGATAAAATAGCTGTTTTCAGCTTGCAAAAACATACAAAATGCGGATTTTAAGTACTTAAACTGTCATATTCAGGTTTCTGTCGTGTATAATGGCTAATGTTGGTGAAATCAAGATAAAATTGCTGTTTTAAGCATGCAAAAGCATACAAAACATAGTTTTTAAGTACACAAACTGTCATATTCATGTATATGTCGTGTGTAATGGGTTATGTTTGCAAAATGAAGATAAAATAGTTCAGCTTGCAAAAACATACAAAATGCTATTTTCAAGTATTTAAACATTCATATTCATGTTTCTGTCGTGTATAATGGCTAATGTTGGTGAAATCAAGATAAAATTGCTGTTTTAAGCATGCAAAAGCATACAAAACACAGTTTTTAAGTATACAAACTGTCATATTCATGTATATGTCGTGTGTAATGGCTTTTGTTTGCAAAATCAAGATAAAATAGCTGTTTTCAGCTTGCAAAAACATACAAAATGCTGTTTTCAAGTATTTAAACTGTCATATTCATGTTTTTGTCGTATATAATGGCTAATGTTGGTGAAATTAAGATAAAATTTTAGTTTTAAGCATGCAAAAGCATACAAAACACCGCTTTTAAGTATACAAACTGTCATATTCATGTATATGTCGTGTGTAATGGCTTATGTTTGCAAAATCAAGATAAAATAGCTGTTTTCAGCTTGCAAAAACATACAAAATGCTGCTCTCAAGTATTTAAACTGCCATATTCATGTTTCTGTCGTGTAGAATGGCTAATGTTGGTGACATCAAGATAAAATTGCAGTTTTAAGCATGCAAAAGCATACAAAACACCGTTTTTAAGTATAAAAACTTTTATATTCATGTATATGTCGTGTGTAATGGCTTATGTTTGCAAAATCAAGATAAAATAGCTGCTTTCAACTTGCAAAAACATACAAAATGCTGTTTTCAAGTATTTAAACTGTCATATTCATGTTTCTGTCGTGTATAATGGATAATGTTGGTGAAATCAAGATAAAATTGCAGTTTAAAGCATGCAAAAGTATACAAAACACCGTTTTTAAGCATACAAACTGTCATATTCATGTATATGTCGTGTGTAATGGCTTATGTTTGCAAAATCAAGATAAAATAGCTGTTTTCAGCTTGCAAAAACATACAAAATGCTGTTTTCATGTATTATACTGTCATATTCATGTTTCTGTCGTGTATAATGGCTAATGTTGGTGAAATCAAGATAAAATTGCTGTTTTAAGCATGCAAAAGCATACAAAACATTGTTTTTAAGTATACAAACTGTCATATTCATGTATATGTCGTGTGTAATGGCTTATGTTCGCAAAATGAAGATAAAATAGCTGTTTTCAGCTTGCAAAAACATACAAAATGCTGTTTTCAAGTATTTAAACTTTCATATTCATGTTTCTGTCGTGTATAATGGCTTATGTTGGTGAAATCAAGATAAAATTGCAGTTTTATGCATGCAAAAGCATACTAAACACCGTGTTTAAGTATACAAACTGTCATATTCATGTATATGTCGTGTGTAATGGCTTATGTTTGCAAAATCAAGATAAAATAGCAGTTTTCAGCTTGCAAAAACATACAAAATGCTGTTTTCAAGTAATTTAACTGTCATATTCATATTTCTGTCGTGTATAATGGCTAATGTTGGTGAAATCAAGATAAAGATGCTGTTTTAAGCATGCAAAAGCATACAAAACACCGTTTTTAAGTATACAAACTGTCATATTCATGTTTATGTCGTGTGTAATGGCTTATGTTTGCAAAATCAAGATAAAATAGCTGTTTTCAGGTTGCAAAAAAATACCAAATGCTGTTTTCAAGTATTTAGACTGTCATATTCATGTTTCTGTCGTGTATAATGGCTAATGTTGGAGAAATCAAGATAAAATTGCTGTTTTAAGCATGCAAAAGCATACAAAACACTGTTTTTAAGTATACAAACTGTCATATTCATGTATATTTCGTGTGTAATGGCTTATGTTTGCAAAATCAAGATAAAATAGCTGTTTTCAGCTTGCAAAAACATACAAAATGCTGTTTTCAAGTATTTAAACTGTCATATTCATGTTTATGTCGTGTATAATGGCTAATGTTGGTGAAATCAAGATAAAATTGCTGTTTTAAGCATGCAAAAGCATACAAAACACCGTTTTTAAGTATACAAACTGACATATTCATGTATATGTCGTGTGTAATGGCTTATGTTTGCAAAATCAAGATAAAATAGCTGTTTTCAGCTTGCAAAAACATACAAAATGCTGTTTTCAAGTGTTTGAACTGTCATATTCATGTTTTTGTCGTGTATAATGGCTAATGTTGGTGAAATCAAGATAAAATTGCAGTTTTAAGCATGCAAAAGCATACAAAACACCGCTTTTAAGTATACAAACTGTCATATTCATGTATATGTCGTGTGTAATGGCTTATGTTTGCAAAATCAAGATAAAATAGCTGTTTTCAGCTTGCAAAAACATACAAAATGCTGCTCTCAAGTATTTAAACTGCCATATTCATGTTTCTGTCGTGTAGAATGGCTAATGTTGGTGACATCAAGATAAAATTGCAGTTTTAAGCATGCAAAAGCATACAAAACACCGTTTTTAAGTATAAAAACTTTTATATTCATGTATATGTCGTGTGTAATGGCTTATGTTTGCAAAATCAAGATAAAATAGCTGCTTTCAACTTGCAAAAACATACAAAATGCTGTTTTCAAGTATTTAAACTGTCATATTCATGTTTCTGTCGTGTATAATGGATAATGTTGGTGAAATCAAGATAAAATTGCAGTTTAAAGCATGCAAAAGTATACAAAACACCGTTTTTAAGCATACAAACTGTCATATTCATGTATATGTCGTGTGTAATGGCTTATGTTTGCAAAATCAAGATAAAATAGCTGTTTTCAGCTTGCAAAAACATACAAAATGCTGTTTTCATGTATTATACTGTCATATTCATGTTTCTGTCGTGTATAATGGCTAATGTTGGTGAAATCAAGATAAAATTGCTGTTTTAAGCATGCAAAAGCATACAAAACATTGTTTTTAAGTATACAAACTGTCATATTCATGTATATGTCGTGTGTAATGGCTTATGTTCGCAAAATGAAGATAAAATAGCTGTTTTCAGCTTGCAAAAACATACAAAATGCTGTTTTCAAGTATTTAAACTTTCATATTCATGTTTCTGTCGTGTATAATGGCTTATGTTGGTGAAATCAAGATAAAATTGCAGTTTTATGCATGCAAAAGCATACTAAACACCGTGTTTAAGTATACAAACTGTCATATTCATGTATATGTCGTGTGTAATGGCTTATGTTTGCAAAATCAAGATAAAATAGCAGTTTTCAGCTTGCAAAAACATACAAAATGCTGTTTTCAAGTAATTTAACTGTCATATTCATATTTCTGTCGTGTATAATGGCTAATGTTGGTGAAATCAAGATAAAGATGCTGTTTTAAGCATGCAAAAGCATACAAAACACCGTTTTTAAGTATACAAACTGTCATATTCATGTTTATGTCGTGTGTAATGGCTTATGTTTGCAAAATCAAGATAAAATAGCTGTTTTCAGGTTGCAAAAAAATACCAAATGCTGTTTTCAAGTATTTAGACTGTCATATTCATGTTTCTGTCGTGTATAATGGCTAATGTTGGAGAAATCAAGATAAAATTGCTGTTTTAAGCATGCAAAAGCATACAAAACACCGTTTTTAAGTAAACAAACTGACATATTCATGTATATGTCGTGTGTAATGGCTTATGTTTGCAAAATCAAGATAAAATAGCTGTTTTCAGCTTGCAAAAACATACAAAATGCTGTTTTCAAGTGTTTGAACTGTCATATTCATGTTTTTGTCGTGTATAATGGCTAATGTTGGTGAAATCAAGATAAAATTGCAGTTTTAAGCATGCAAAAGCATACAAAACACCGCTTTTAAGTATACAAACTGTCATATTCATGTATATGTCGTGTGTAATGGCTTATGTTTGCAAAATCAAGATAAAATAGCTGTTTTCAGCTTGCAAAAACATACAAAATGCTGTTTTTAAGTATTTAAACTGTCATATTCATTTTTATGTCGTGTATAATGGCTAATGTTGGTGAAATCAAGAAAAAATTGCTGTTTTAAGCATGCAAAAGCATACAAAACACCGTTTTTAAGTATACAAACTGTCATATTCATGTATATGTCGTGTGTAATGGCTTATGTTTGCAAAATCAAGATAAAATAGCTGTTTTCAGCTTGCAAAAACATACAAAATGCTGTTTTCAAGTATTTGAACTGTCATATTCATGTTTTTGTCGTGTATAATGGCTAATGTTGGTGAAATCAAGATAAAATTGCAGTTTTAAGCATGCAAAAGCATACAAAACACCGCTTTTAAGTATACAAACTGTCATATTCATGTATATGTCGTGTGTAATGGCTTATGTTTGCAAATTCAAGATAAAATAGCAGTTTTCAGCTTGCAAAAACATACAAAATGCTGTTTTCAAGTAATTAAACTGTCATATTCATGTTTCTGTCGTGTATAATAGCTAATGTTGGTAAAATCAAGATAAAATTGCTGTTTTAAGCATGCAAAAGCATACAAAACACCGTTTTTAAGTATACAAACTGTCATATTCATGTATATGTCGTGTGTAATGGCTTATGTTTGCAAAATCAAGATAAAATAGCTGTTTTCAGCTTGCAAAAACATACAAAATGTTGCTCTCAAGTATTTAAACTGTCATATTCATGTTTCTGTCGTGTATAATGGCTAATGTTGGTGAAATCAAGATAAAATTGCAGTTTTAAACATGCAAAAGCACACAAAACACCGTTTTTAAGTATAAAAACTATCATATTCATGTATATGTCGTGTGTAATGGCTTATGTTTGCAAAATCAAGATAAAACAGCTGCTTTCAACTTGCAAAAACATACAAAATGCTGTTTTCATGTATTTGAACTGTCATATTCATGTTTCTGTCGTGTATAATGGCTAATGTTGGTGAAATTAAGATAAAATTGCAATTTTAAGCATGCAAAAGCATACAAAACACCGTTTTTAGGTATACAAACTGTCATATTCATGTATATGTCGTGTGTAATGGCTTAAGTTTGCAAAATCAAGATAAAATAGCTGTTTTCAGCTTGCAAAAACATACAAAATACTGTTTTCAAGTATTTAAACTGTCATATTCATGTTTCTGTCGTGTATAATGGTTAATGTTGGTGAAATCAAGATAAAATTGCTGTTTTAAGCATGCAAAAGCATGCAAAACACCGTTTTTAAGTATACACACTGTCATATTCATGTATATGTCGTGTGTAATGGCTTATGTTTGCAAAATCAAGATAAAATAGCTGTTTTCAGCTTGAAAAAACATACAAAATGCTGCTCTCAAGTATTTAAACTGCCATATTCATGTTTCTGTCGTGTAGAATGGCTAATGTTGGTGACATCAAGATAAAATTGCAGTTTTAAGCATGCAAAAGCATACAAAACACCGTTTTTAAGTATAAAAACTTTTATATTCATGTATATGTCGTGTGTAATGGCTTATGTTTGCAAAATCAAGATAAAATAGCTGCTTTCAACTTGCAAAAACATACAAAATGCTGTTTTCAAGTATTTAAACTGTCATATTCATGTTTCTGTCGTGTATAATGGATAATGTTGGTGAAATCAAGATAAAATTGCAGTTTAAAGCATGCAAAAGTATACAAAACACCGTTTTTAAGCATACAAACTGTCATATTCATGTATATGTCGTGTGTAATGGCTTATGTTTGCAAAATCAAGATAAAATAGCTGTTTTCAGCTTGCAAAAACATACAAAATGCTGTTTTCATGTATTATACTGTCATATTCATGTTTCTGTCGTGTATAATGGCTAATGTTGGTGAAATCAAGATAAAATTGCTGTTTTAAGCATGCAAAAGCATACAAAACATTGTTTTTAAGTATACAAACTGTCATATTCATGTATATGTCGTGTGTAATGGCTTATGTTGGCAAAATGAAGATAAAATAGCTGTTTTCAGCTTGCAAAAACATACAAAATGCTGTTTTCAAGTATTTAAACTTTCATATTCATGTTTCTGTCGTGTATAATGGCTTATGTTGGTGAAATCAAGATAAAATTGCAGTTTTATGCATGCAAAAGCATACTAAACACCGTGTTTAAGTATACAAACTGTCATATTCATGTATATGTCGTGTGTAATGGCTTATGTTTGCAAAATCAAGATAAAATAGCAGTTTTCAGCTTGCAAAAACATACAAAATGCTGTTTTCAAGTAATTTAACTGTCATATTCATATTTCTGTCGTGTATAATGGCTAATGTTGGTGAAATCAAGATAAAGATGCTGTTTTAAGCATGCAAAAGCATACAAAACACCGTTTTTAAGTATACAAACTGTCATATTCATGTTTATGTCGTGTGTAATGGCTTATGTTTGCAAAATCAAGATAAAATAGCTGTTTTCAGGTTGCAAAAAAATACCAAATGCTGTTTTCAAGTATTTAGACTGTCATATTCATGTTTCTGTCGTGTATAATGGCTAATGTTGGAGAAATCAAGATAAAATTGCTGTTTTAAGCATGCAAAAGCATACAAAACACCGTTTTTAAGTAAACAAACTGACATATTCATGTATATGTCGTGTGTAATGGCTTATGTTTGCAAAATCAAGATAAAATAGCTGTTTTCAGCTTGCAAAAACATACAAAATGCTGTTTTCAAGTGTTTGAACTGTCATATTCATGTTTTTGTCGTGTATAATGGCTAATGTTGGTGAAATCAAGATAAAATTGCAGTTTTAAGCATGCAAAAGCATACAAAACACCGCTTTTAAGTATACAAACTGTCATATTCATGTATATGTCGTGTGTAATGGCTTATGTTTGCAAAATCAAGATAAAATAGCTGTTTTCAGCTTGCAAAAACATACAAAATGCTGTTTTTAAGTATTTAAACTGTCATATTCATTTTTATGTCGTGTATAATGGCTAATGTTGGTGAAATCAAGAAAAAATTGCTGTTTTAAGCATGCAAAAGCATACAAAACACCGTTTTTAAGTATACAAACTGTCATATTCATGTATATGTCGTGTGTAATGGCTTATGTTTGCAAAATCAAGATAAAATAGCTGTTTTCAGCTTGCAAAAACATACAAAATGCTGTTTTCAAGTATTTGAACTGTCATATTCATGTTTTTGTCGTGTATAATGGCTAATGTTGGTGAAATCAAGATAAAATTGCAGTTTTAAGCATGCAAAAGCATACAAAACACCGCTTTTAAGTATACAAACTGTCATATTCATGTATATGTCGTGTGTAATGGCTTATGTTTGCAAATTCAAGATAAAATAGCAGTTTTCAGCTTGCAAAAACATACAAAATGCTGTTTTCAAGTAATTAAACTGTCATATTCATGTTTCTGTCGTGTATAATAGCTAATGTTGGTAAAATCAAGATAAAATTGCTGTTTTAAGCATGCAAAAGCATACAAAACACCGTTTTTAAGTATACAAACTGTCATATTCATGTATATGTCGTGTGTAATGGCTTATGTTTGCAAAATCAAGATAAAATAGCTGTTTTCAGCTTGCAAAAACATACAAAATGTTGCTCTCAAGTATTTAAACTGTCATATTCATGTTTCTGTCGTGTATAATGGCTAATGTTGGTGAAATCAAGATAAAATTGCAGTTTTAAACATGCAAAAGCACACAAAACACCGTTTTTAAGTATAAAAACTATCATATTCATGTATATGTCGTGTGTAATGGCTTATGTTTGCAAAATCAAGATAAAACAGCTGCTTTCAACTTGCAAAAACATACAAAATGCTGTTTTCATGTATTTGAACTGTCATATTCATGTTTCTGTCGTGTATAATGGCTAATGTTGGTGAAATTAAGATAAAATTGCAATTTTAAGCATGCAAAAGCATACAAAACACCGTTTTTAGGTATACAAACTGTCATATTCATGTATATGTCGTGTGTAATGGCTTAAGTTTGCAAAATCAAGATAAAATAGCTGTTTTCAGCTTGCAAAAACATACAAAATACTGTTTTCAAGTATTTAAACTGTCATATTCATGTTTCTGTCGTGTATAATGGTTAATGTTGGTGAAATCAAGATAAAATTGCTGTTTTAAGCATGCAAAAGCATGCAAAACACCGTTTTTAAGTATACACACTGTCATATTCATGTATATGTCGTGTGTAATGGCTTATGTTTGCAAAATCAAGATAAAATAGCTGTTTTCAGCTTGAAAAAACATACAAAATGCTGTTTTCAAGTATTTAAACTGTCATATTCATGTTTCTGTCGTGTATAATGGCTAATGTTGGTGGAATCAAGACAAAATTGCTATTTTAAGCATGCAAAAGCATACAAAACACCGTTTTTAAGTATACAAACTGTCATATTCATGTATATGTCGTGTGTAATGGCTTATGTTTGCAAAATGAAGATAAAATAGCTGTTTTCAGCTTGCAAAAACATACAAAATGCTGTTTTCAAGTATTTAAACTTTCATATTCATGTTTCTGTCGTGTATAATGGCTAATGTTGTGAAATAAAGATAAAATTGCAGTTTTATGCATGCAAAAGCATACAAAACACCGTGTTTAAGTATACAAACTGTCATATTCATGTATATGTCGTGTGTAATGGCTTATGTTTGCAAAATCAAGATAAAATAGCAGTTTTCAGCTTGCAAAAACATACAAAATGCTGTTTTCAAGTAATTAAACTGTCATATTCATGTTTCTGTCGTGTATAATGGCTAATGTTGGTGAAATCAAAATAAAATTGCTGTTTTAAGCATGCAAAAGAATACAAAACACCGTTTTTAAGTATACAAACTGTCATATTCATGTATATGTCGTGTGTAATGGCTTATGTTTGCAAAATGAAGATAAAATAGTT
>CAWWDY010000606.1:0-58169 GCA_963942605.1 Poecilus cupreus | reverse complement strand
TATTTAAACTGTCATATTCATGTATATGTCGTGTGTAATGGCTTATGTTTGCAAAATCAAGATAAAATAGCTGTTTTCAGCTTGCAAAAACATACAAAATGCTGTTTTCAAGTATTTAAACTGTCATATTCATGTTTCTGTCGTGTATAATAGCTAATGTTGGTGAAAGCAAGATAAAAATGCTGTTTTAAGCATGCAAAAAGCATACAAAACTTTCGTTTTCAAGTATTCAAACTGTCATATTCATGTATATGTCGTGTGTAATGGCTTATGTTTTCAAAATCAAGATAAAATAGCTATTTTCAGCTTGCAAAAACACACAAAATGCTGTTTTCAAGTATTTTAACTGTCATATTCATGTTTCTGTCGGTTATAATAGCTAATGTTGGTAAAAGCAAGATAAAAAATGCTGTTTTTAAGCATGCAAAAGCATACAAAACACCGTTTTCAAGTATTTAAACTGTCATATTCATGTTCTTCTGTCGTGTATAATAGCTAATGTTGGTGAAAGCAAGATAAAAATGCTGTTTTAAGCATGCAAAAGCATACACAAACACCGTTTTCAAGTATTTAAACTGTCATATTCATGTTTCTGTCGTGTATAAAAGCTAATGTTGGTGAAAGCATGATAAAAATGTTGTTCTGAGCATGCAAAAGCATACAAAACACCGTTTTTTAAGTATTTAAACTGTCGTATTCATGTATATGTCGTGTGTAATGGGCTTATGTTTTCAAAATCAAGATAAAATAGCAATTTTCAGCTTGCAAAAAACATACAAAATGCTGTTTTCAAGTATTTTAACTGTCATAATCATGTTTCTGTCGTGTATAATAGCTAATGTTGGTGAAAGCAAGATAAAAAATGCTGTTTTAAGCATGCAAAAGCATACAAAACACCGCTTTCAAGTATTTAAAATGTCATATTCATGTTTCTGTCGTGTATTAAAAGCTAATATTGGTGAAGCAAGATAAAAATGCTGTTTTAAGCATGCAAAAGCATACAAAACACCGTTTTCAAGTATTTAAACTGTCAAATTCATGTATATGGTCGTTGTGTAATCGGCTTATGGTTTGCAAAATCATGATAAAATAGCTGTTTTTCAGCTTGCAAAAACATACAAAATGCTGTTTTTCAAGTACGTAAACTGAAATATTCATGTTTCTGTCGTGTATAATAGCTAATGTTGGTGAAAGCAAGATTAAAAATGCTGTTCTAAGCATGCAAAAGCATACAAAACACCGTTTTCAAGTATTTAAACTGTCATATTCATGTATATGTCGTGTGTAAATGGCTTATGTTTGCAAACTCAAGATAAAATAGCTGTTTTCAGCTTGCAAAAACATACAAAATGCTGTTTTCAAGTATTCAAACTGTCATATTTATGTTTCTGTCGTGTATAATAGCTAATGTTGGTGAAAGCAAGATAAAAATGCTGTTTTATGCATGCAAAAGTATACAAAACACCGTTTTCAAGTATATAAAACTGTCATTTTCATGTTTCTGTCGTGTATAATAGCTAATGTGGTGAAAGTAAGATAAAAATGTTGTATTAAGCATGCAAAAGCATACAAAAACACCGTTTTCAAGTATTTAAACAGTCATATTCATGTATATGTCGTGTGTAATGGCTTATGTTGCAAACTCAAGATAAAATAGCTGTTTTCAGCTTGCAAAAAACATACATAATGTTGTTTTCAAGTATTTAAACTGCAATATTCATGTTTCTGTCGTGTATAATAGCTAATCTTGGTGAAAGCAAGATAAAAATGCTGTTTTTAAGCATGCAAAAGCATACAAAACACCGTTTTCAAGTATTTAAACTGTCATATTCAATGTACATGTCGTGTGTAATGGCTTATATTTGCAAACCTCAAGATAAAATAGCTATTTTCAGCTTGCAAAAACATACAAAATGCTGTTTCAAGTATTTTAACTGTTATATCATGTTTCTGTCGTGTATAATAGCTAATGTTGGTGAAAGCAAGATAAATATGCTGTTTTAAGCATGCAAAAGCATACAAAACACCGTTTTCAAGTATTTTAAACTGTCATATTCATGTTTCTGTCATGTTTAAAAGCTAATGTTGGTGAAGCAAGATAAAAATGCTGTTCTATAGCATGCAAAAGCATACAAAACACGTTTTCAAGTATTTAAACTGTCATATTCATGTATATGTCGTGTGTAATGGCTTATGTTTGCAAAATCAAGATAAAATAGCTGTTTTCAGCTTGCAAAAACATACATAATGTTGTTTTCAAGTATTTAAACTGCAATATTCATGTTTCTGTCGTGTATAATAGCTAATGTTGGTGAAAGCAAGATAAAAATGCTGTTTTAAGCATGCAAAAGCAATACAAAACACCGTTTTCAAGTATTTAAACTGTCATATTCATGTACATGTCGTGTGTAATGGCTTATATTTGCAAAATCAAGAAAAAATAGCTGTTTTCAGCTTGCAAAAACATACAAAATGCTGTTTTCAAGTATTTAAACTGTCATATTCATGTTTCTGTCGTGAATAATAGCTAATGTTGGTGAAAGCAAGATAAAAATGCTGTTCTAAGCATGCAATAGCATACAATACAACCGTTTTTCAAGTATTTAAACTGTCATATTCATGTTTCTGTCGTGTGTAATAGCTAATGTTGGTGAAAGCAAGATAAAAATGCTGTTCTAAAGCATGCAAAAGTATACAAAACACCGTTTTCAAGTATTTAAACTGTCATATTCATGTACTATGTCGTGTGTAATGGCTTATGTTTGCAAAATCAAGATAAAAAAGCTGTTTTCCAGCTTGCAAAAACATACAAAATGCTGTTTTCAAGTATTTAAACTGTCATATTCATGTTTCTGTCGTGTGTTATAGCTAATATTGGTGAAAGCAAGATAAAAATGCTGTTTTAAGCATGCAAAAGCATACAAAACACCGTTTTCAAGTATTTAAACTGTCATATTCATGTACATGTCGTGGTGTAATGGCTTATATTTGCAAAATCAAGAAAAAATAGCTGTTTTCAACTTGCAAAAACATACAAAATGCTGTTTTCAAGTATTTAAACTGTCATATTCATGTTTCTGTCGTGAATAATAGCTAATGTTGGTGAAAGCAAGATAAAAATGCTGTTCTAAGCATGCAATAGCATACAAAACACCGTTTTCAAGTATTTAAACTGTCATATTCATGTTTCTGTCGTGTTTAATAGCTAATGTTGGTGAAAGCAAGATAAAAATGCTGTTCTAAGCATGCAAAAGTATACAAAACACCGTTTTCAAGTATTTAAACTGTCATATTCATGTATATGTCGTGTGTAATGGCTTATGTTTGCAAAATCAAGATAAAATAGCTGTTTTCAGCTTGCAAAAACATACAAAATGCTGTTTTCAAGTATTTAACTGTCATATTCATGTTTCTGTCGTGTGTTATAGCTAATATTGGTGAAAGCAAGATAAAAATGCTGTTTTAAGCATGCAAAAGCATACAAAACACCGTTTTCAAGTATTTTAAACGGTCATATTCATGTACATGTCGTGTGTAATGGCTTATGTTTGCAAAATCAAGATAAAATAGCTGTTTTCTGCTTGCAAAAACAAACAAAATGCTGTTTCAAGTATTTAAACTGTCATATTCATGTATAAGTCGTGTGTAATGGCTTATGTTTTCAAAATCAAGATAAAATAGCTATTTTAAGCTTGCAAAAACATACAAAATGCTGTTTTCAAGTATTTAAACTGTCATATTCATATTTCTGTCGTGTATAATAGCTAATGTTGGTGAAAGCAAGATAAAAATGCTGTTTTAAGCATGCAAAAGCATACAAAACACCGTCTTCAAGAATTAAAACTGTCATATTCATGTATATGTCGTGTGTAATGGCATATGTTTGCAAAATCAAGATAAAATAGCTGTTTTAAGCATGCAAAAGCATACAAAACACAGTTTTCAAGTATTTAAACTGTCATATTCATGTTTCTGTCGTGTATAATAGTTAATGATGGTGAAAGCAAGATAAAAATGCTATTTTAAGCATGCAAAAGCATACAAAACACAGTTTTCAAGTATTTAAACTGTCATATTCATGTTTCTGTCGTGTATAATAACTAATGTTGGTGAAAGCAAGATAAAATACTGTTTTAAGCATGCAAAAGCATACAAAACACCGTTTTAAGTATTTAAACTGTCATATTCATGTACATGTCGTGTGTAATGGCTTATATTTGCAAAATCAAGAAAAAATAGCTGTTTTCAGCTTGCAAAAACATACAAAATGCTGTTTTCAAGTATTTAAACTGTCATATTCATGTTTCTGTCGTGAATAATAGCTAATGTTGGTGAAAGCAAGATAAAAATGCTGTTCTAAGCATGTAATAGCATACAAAACACCGTTTTCAAGTATTTTAAACTGTCATATTCATGTTTCTGTCGTGTGTAATAGCTAATGTTGGTGAAAGCAAGATAAAATGCTGTTTTAAGCATGCAAAAGTATACAAAACACCGTTTTTCAAGTATTTAAACTGTCATATTCATGCACATTTCGTGCGTAATAGCTTATGTTTGCAAAATCAAGATAAAATCGCTGTTTTCAGCTTGCAAAAACATACAAAATGCTGTTTTCAAGTATTTAAACTGTCATATTCATGTTTCTGTCGTGTATAATAGCTAATGTTGTGAAAGCATGATAAAAATGCTGTTTTAAGCATGCAAGAGCATACAAAACACACGTTTTCAAGTATTAAACTGTCATATTCATGTTTCTGTCGTGTATAATAGCTAATGTTGGTGAAAGCAAGATAAAAATGCTGTTTTAAGCATGCAAAAGCATACAAAAACACCGTTTTCAAGTATTTAAACTGTCATATTCATGTATAAGTCGTGTGTAATGGCTTATGTTTTCAAAAATCAAGATAAAATAGCTATTTTCAGCTTGCAAAAACATACAAAATGTTGTTTTCAAGTATTTAAACTGAAATATTCATGTTTCTGTCGTGTATAATAGCTATTGTTTCTGAGAAGCAAGATAAAAATGCTGTTTTAAACATGCAAAAGCATACAAAACACCGTTTTCAAGTATTTAAACTGTCATATTCATGTACATGTCGTGTGTAATGGCTTATATTTGCAAAATCAAGAAAAAATAGCTGTTTTCAGCTTGCAAAAACATACAAAGTGCTGTTTTCAAGTATTTAAACTGTCATATTCATGTTTCTGTCGTGTGTTATAGCTAATATTGGTGAAAGCAAGATAAAAATGCTGTTTTAAAACATGCAAAAGCATACAAAACACCGTTTTCAAGTATTTAAACTTGTCATATTCATGTACATGTCGTGTGTAATGGCTTATGTTTGCAAAATCAAGATAAAATAGCTGTTTTCAGCTTGTAAAAACAAACAAAATGCTGTTTTCAAGTATTTAAACTGACAAATTCATGTTTCTGTCGTGTATAATAGCTACTGTTGGTGAAAGCAAGATAAAAATGCTGTTTTAAGCATGCAAAGCATACAAAACACCGGTTTCAAGTATTTAAACTGTCATATTCATGTTTCTGTTGTGTATAAATAGCTATTGTTGGTGAAAGCAAGATAAAAATGCTGTTATAAGCATGCACTAGCATACAAAACACCGTTTTCAAGTATTTAAACTGTCATATTCATGTTTCCTGTCGTGTATAATAGCTAATGTTGGTGAAAGCAAGATAAAAATGCTGTTCTAAGCATGCCAAAAGCATACAAAACACCGTATTCAAGTATTTAAACTGTCATATTCATGTATATGTCGTGTGTAATGGCTTATGTTTGCAAAATCAAGATAAAATAGCTGTTTTCAGCTTGCAAAAACATACAAAATGCTGTTTTCAAGTATTTAAACTGTCATATTCATGTTTCTGTCGTGTATAATAGCTAATGTTGGTGAAAGCAAGATAAAAATGCTGTTTTAAGCATGCAAAAGCATACAAAACACCGTTTTCAAGTATTTAAACTGTCCATATTCATGTTTCTGTCGTGTATAAAAGCTAACGTTGGTGAAAGTAAGATAAATATGCTGTTCTTAGCATGCAAAAGCATACAAAACACTGTTTTCAAGTATTTAAACTGTCATATTCATGTTACTGTCGTCTATAAATGCTAATGTTGGTGAAAGCAAGATAAAAATGCTGTTCTAAGCATGCAAAAGCATACAAAACACCGTTTTCAAGTATTTAAACTGTCATAATTCATGTATATGTCGTGTGTAATGGCTTATGTTTGCAAATTCAAGATAAAAAAGCTGTTTTCAGCTTGCAAAAACATACAAAATGCTGTTTTCAAGTATTTAAACTGTCATATTCATGTTTCTGTCGTGTATAATAGCTAATGTTGGTGAAAGCAAGATAAAAATGCTGTTTTAAGCATGCAAAAGCATACAAAACACCGTTTTCAAGTATTTAAACTGTCATATTCATGTTTCTGTCGTGTATAAAAGCTAACGTTGGTGAAAGTAAGATAAAAATGCTGTTCTTAGCATGCAAAAGCATACAAAACACCGTTTTCAAGTATTTAAACTGTCATATTCATGTATATGTCGTGTGTAATGGCTTATGTTTGCAAAATCAAGATAAAAAGCTGTTTTCAGCTTGCAAAAACATACAAAATGCTGTTTTCAAGTATTTAAACTGAAATATTCATGTTTCTGTCGTGTATAATAGCTAATGTTGGTGAAAGCAAGATAAAAATGCTGTTTTAAGCATGCAAAAGCATACAAAATACCGTTTTCAAGTATTTAAACTGTCATATTCATGTATATGTCGTGTGTAATGGCTTATGTTTGCAAATTCAAGATAAAAAAGCTGTTTTCAGCTTGCAAAAACATACAAAATGCTGTTTTCAAGTATTTTAAACTGTCATATTCATGTTTCTGTCGTGTATAATAGCTAATGTTGGTGAAAGCAAGATAAAAATGCTGTTTTAAGCATGCAAAAGCATACAAAACACCGTTTTCAAGTATTTAAACTGTCATATTTATGTTTCTGTCGTGTGTAATAGCTAATGTTGGTGAAGAGCAAGATAAAAATGCTGTTTTAGAGCATGCAAAAGCATACGAAACACCGTTTTTTAAGTATTTAAAACTGTCATATTCATGTATATGTCGTGTGAAATGGCTTATGTTTTCAAAATCAAGATAAAATAGGTATTTTCAGCTTGCAAAAACATACAAAATGCTGTTTTCAAGTATTTTAACTGTCATATTCATGTTTCTGTCGGTTATAATAGCTAATGTTGGTGAAAGTAAGATAAAAATGCTGTTTTAAGCATGCAAAAGCATACAAAACAACGTTTTCAAGTATTTAAACTGTCATATTCATGTTTCTGTCTTGTATAAAAGCTAATGTTGGTGAAAGCATGATAAAAATGTTGTTCTTTAGCATGCAAAAGCATACAAATACACCGTTTTCAAGTATTTAAACTGTCATATTCATGTATATGTCGTGTGTAATGGCTTATGTTTGCAAAATCAAGATAAAATAGCTGTTTTCAGCTTGCAAAAACATACAAAATGCTGTTTTCAAGTATTTAAACTGAAATATTCATGTTTTTGTCGTGTATAATAGCTAATGTTGGTGAAAAAAAGATAAAAATTCTGTTTTAAGCATGCAAAAGCATACAAAACACCGTTTTCAAGTATTTAAACTGTCATATTCATGTACATGTCGTGTGTAATGGCTTATATTTGCAAAATCAAGAAAAAATAGCTGTTTTCAGCTTGCAAGAACATACAAAATGCTGTTTCAAGTATTTAAACTGTCATATCCATGTTTCTGTCGGTTATAATAGCTAATGTTGGTGAAAGCAAGATAAAAATGCTGTTTTAAGCATGCGAAAGCATACAAAACACAGTTTTCAAGTATTTAAACTGTCATATTCATGTTTCTGTCGTGTATATAAGCTAATGTTGGTGAAAGCATGATAAAAATGTTGCTCTAAGCATGCGAAAGCATACAAAACACCGTTTTCAAGTATTTAAACTGTCATATTCATGTACATGTCGTGTGTAATAGCTTATGTTTGCAAAATCAAGATAAAATAGCTGTTTTCAGTTTGCAAAAACATACAAAATGCTGTTTTCAAGTATTTAAACTGTCATTTTCATGTTTCTGTCGGTTATAATAGCTAATGTTGGTGAAAGCAAGATAAAAATGCTGTTTTAAGCATGCAAAAGCATACAAAACACCTTTTTCAAGTATTTAAACTGTCATATTCATGTATATGTCGTGTGTAATGGCTTATGTTTTCAAAATCAAGATATAATAGCTATTTTCAGCTTGCAAAAACATACAAAATGCTGTTTTCAAGTATTTTAACTGTCATATTATTGTTTCTGTCGTGTATAATAGCTAATGTTGGTGAAAGCAAGATAAAAATGCTGTTTTAAGCATGCAAAAGCATACAAAACACCGTTTTCAAGTATTTAAACTGTCATATTCATGTTTCTGTCGTGTATAAAAGCTAATGTTGGTGAAAGCAAGATAAAAATGCTGTTCTAAGCATGCAAAAGCATACAAAACACCGTTTCCAAGTATTTAAACTGTCATATGCATGTATATGTCGTGTGTAATGGCTTATGTTTGCAAAATCAAGATAAAATAGCTGTTTTCAGCTTGCAAAAACATACAAAATGCTGTTTTCAAGTACGTAAACTGAAATATTCATGTTTCTGTCGTGTATAATAGCTAATGTTGGTGAAAGCAAGATAAAAATGCTGTTTTAAGCATGCAAAAGCATACAAAACACCGTTTTCAAGTATTTAAACTGTCATATTCATGTATATGTCGTGTGTAATGGCTTATGTTTGCAAACTCAAAATAAAATAGCTGTTTTCAGCTTGCAAAAACATACAAAATGCTGTTTTCAAGTATTTAAACTGTCATATTTATGTTTCTGTCGTGTATAATAGCTAATGTATGTGAAAGCAAGATAAAAATGCAGTTTTAAGCATGCAAAAGCATACAAAACACCGTTTTCAAATATTTAAACAGTCATATTCATGTTTCTGTCGTGAATAATAGCTAATGTTGGTGAAAGCAAGATAAAAATGCTGTTTTAAGCATGCAAAAGCATACAAAACACCGTTTTTAAGTATTTAAACTGTCATATTCATGTATATGTCGTGTATAATGGCTTATGTTTTCAAAATCAAGATAAAATAGCTATTTTCAGCTTGCAAAAACATACAAAATGCTGTTTTCAAGTATTTAAACTGAAATATTCATGTTTCTGTCGTATATAATAGCTAATGTTGGTGAAAGCAAGATAAAAATGCTGTTTTAAGCATGCAAAAGCATACAAAACACCGTTTTCAAGTATTTAAACTTTCATATTCATGTTTCTGTCGTGTATAATAGCTAATGTTGGTGAAAGCAAGATAAAAATGCTGTTTTAAGCATGCAAAAGCATAAAAAACACCGTTTTCAAGTATTTAAACTATCATATTCATGTATATGTCGTGTGTAATGGCTTATGTTTGCAAAATCAAGATAAAATAGCTGTTTTCAGCTTGCAAAAACATACAAAATGCTGTTTTCAAGTATTTAAACTGTCATATTCATGTTTCTGTCGTGTATAATAGCTAATGTTGGTGAAAGCAAGATAAAAATGCTGTTTTAAGCATGCAAAAGCATACAAAACACCGTTTTCAAGTATTTAAACTGTCATATTCATGTACATTTCTTGTGTAAAGGCTTATGTTTGCAAAATCAAGAAAAAATAGCTGTTTTCAGCTTGCAAAAACAAACAAAATGCTGTTTTCAAGTATGTAAACTGACAAATTCATGTTTCTTTCGTATATAATTGCTAATGTTGGTGAAAGCAAGATAAAAATGCTGTTTAAAGCATGCAAAGCATACAAAACACCGTTTTCAAGTATTTAAACTGTCATATTCATGTTTCTGTCGTGTATAATAACTAATGATGGTGAAAGCAAGATAAAATGCTGTTTTAAGCATGCAAAAGCATACAAAACACCGTTTTCAAGTATTTAAACTGTCATATTCATGCACATGTCGTGCGTAATAGCTTATGTTTGCAAAATCAAGATAAAATAGCTGTTTTCAGCTTGCAAAAACATACAAAATGCTGTTTTCAAGTATTTAAACTGTCATATTCATGTTTCTGTCGGTTATAATAGCTAATGTTGGTGAAAGCAAGATAAAAATGCTGTTTTAAGCATGCAAAAGCATACAAAACACCGTTTTCAAGTATTTAAACTGTTATATTCATGTTTCTGTCATGTATAATAGCTAATGTTGGTGAATGCAACATAAAAATGCTGTTTTAAGCATGCAAAAGCATACAAAACACCTTTTTCAAGTATTTAAACTGTCATTTTCATGTATATGTCGTGTGTAATGGCTTATGTTTTCAAAATCAAGATAAAATAGCTATTTTCAGCTTGCAAAAACATACAAAATGGTGTTTTCAAGTATTTAAACTTTCATATTCATGTTTCTGTCGTGTATAATAGCTAATGTTGGTGAAAGCAAGATAAAAATGCTGTTTTAAGCATGCAAAAGCATACAAAACACCGTTTTCAAGTATTTAAACTTTCATATTCATGTTTCTGTCTTGTATAATAGCTAATGTTGGTGAAAGCAAGATAAAAATGCTGTTTTAAGCATGCAAAAGCATAAAAAACACCGTTTTCAAGTATTTAAACTATCATATTCATGTATATGTCGTGTGTAATGGCTTATGTTTGCAAAATCAAGATAAAATAGCTGTTTTCAGCTTACAAAAACATACAAAATGCTGTTTTCAAGTATTTAAACTGTCATATTCATGTTTCTGTCGTGTATAATAGCTAATGTTGTTGAAAGCAAGATAAAAATGCTGTTTTAAGCATGCAAAAGCATACAAAACACCGTTTTCAAGTATTTAAACTGTCATATTCATGTATATGTCGTGTGTAATGGCTTATGTTTTCAAAATCAAGATAAAATAGCTATTTTCAGCTTGCAAAAACATACAAAATGCTGTTATCAAGTATTTAAACTGTCATATTCATGTTTCTGTCGTGTATAATAGCTAATGTTGGTGAAAGCAAGATAAAAATGCTGTTTTAAGCATGCAAAAGCATACAAAACACCGTCTTCAAGTATTTAAACTGTCATATTCATGTATATGTCGTGTGTAATAGCTTATGTTTGCAAAACCAAGATAAAATAGCTGTATTCAGCTTGCAAAAACATACAAAATGCTGTTTTGAAGTATTTAAACTAAAATATTCATGTTTCTGTCGTGTATAATAGCTAATGTTGGTGAAAGCAAGATAAAAATGCTGTTTTAAGCATGCAAAAGCATACAAAACACCGTTTTCAAGTATTTAAACTGTTATATTCATGTTTCTGTCATGTATAATAGCTAATGTTGTTGAAAGCAAGATAAAAATGCTGTTTTAAGCATGCAAAAGCATACAAAACACCGTTTTCAAGTATTTAAACTGTCATATTCATGTACATGTCTTGTGTAAAGGCTTATGTTTGAAAAATCAAGAAAAAATAGCTGTTTTCAGCTTGCAAAAACAAACAAAATGCTGTTTTCAAGTATGTAAACTGACAAATTCATGTTTCTTTCGTGTATAATAGCTAATGTTGGTGAAAGCAAGATAAAAATGCTGTTTTAAGCATGCAAAGCATACAAAACACCGTTTTCAAGTATTTAAACTGTCATATTCATGTTTCTGTCGTGTTTAATAACTTATGATGGTTAAAGCAAGATAAAATGCTGTTTTAAGCATGCAAAAGCATACAAAACACCGTTTTCAAGTATTTAAACTGTCATATTCATGCACATGTCGTGCGTAATAGCTTATGTTTGCAAAATCAAGATAAAATCGCTGTTTTCAGCTTGCAAAAACATACAAAATGCTGTTTTCAAGTATTTAAACTGTCATATTCATGTTTCTGTCGTGTATAATAGCTAATGTTGGTGAAAGCAAGATAAAAATGCTGTTTTAAGCATGCAAAAGCATACAAAACACCGTTTTCAAGTATTTAAACTGTCATATTCATGTTTCTGTCTTTTATAATAGCTAATGTTGGTGAAAGCAAGATAAAAATGCTGTTTTAAGCATGCAAAAGCATACAAAATACCGTTTTCAAGTATTTAAACTGTCATATTCATGTATATGTCGTGTGTAATGGCTTATGTTTTCAAAATCAAGATAAAATAGCTATTTTCAGCTTGCAAAAACATACAAAATGCTGTTATCAAGTATTTAAACTGTCATATTCATGTTTCTGTCGTGTATAATAGCTAATGTTGGTGAAAGCAAGATAAAAATGCTGTTTTAAGCATGCAAAAGCATACAAAACACCGTCTTCAAGTATTTAAACTGTCATATTCATGTATATGTCGTGTGTAATAGCTTATGTTTGCAAAACCAAGATAAAATAGCTGTATTCAGCTTGCAAAAACATACAAAATGCTGTTTTCAAGTATGTAAACTGAAATATTCATGTTTCTGTCGTGTATAATAGCTAATGTTTGTGAAAGCAAGATAAAAATGCTGTTTTAAGCATGCAAAAGCATACAAAACACCCTTTTCAAGTATATAAACTGTCATATTCATGTTTCTGTCGTGTATAATAGCTAATATTGGTGAAAGCAAGATAAAAATGCTGTTTTAAGCATGCAAAAGCATACAAAACACCGTTTTCAAGTATTTAAACTGTCATATTCATGTTTCTGTCGTGTATAATAACTAATGTTGGTGAAAGCAAGATAAAAATGCTGTCAGTTACCCACGCGAACAGTGATAAGCACGTGTTACTGAGCAAGTTATAAAATCCCTCAAACCGAAGAAAACCCTACAACTGATCTACCAGATGTCAACCAGAACACGGTATAAGGTAGGGCTCATTCTCCCATAAATTCACTAACCTCACCCTTTACACATATTCACAAATTTTTCCTTTTTACTCCTTAATTACAATAACCTTACTTAAACTCTGACTTTCAAATAAAACTACCAAATCCATCTATAAACTAAAAGCCAAACTAAATAACAACAAATAAAGCCGCTGACTACAGCGGTAAGTACAGAAACAAACCAAAACAAACATGCAGTCGACAATGTCTCACCACTCGAACGTTGCAAGTCAAGACAAAAACCAATCATTTGCAGGTGTCGCGCGTAAACCAATTGCAGACTCTTTTCTTACAAAAGAACAAGCTATACTGATGAATTCGATCGATGGGATCAAAATAAAAGATTACATAATGAGCATAGGTAATATAATAGGCCCAACAAACGTATTATTCGCTTCCAGAATATCTAACAATAGAGTTTGTATATATGTTAAAACAAAAGAATTAGTAGATGACATAATCAAAAAACATGCACAAATAACAATAGAAAACAATGAAATAAATATACGAAGGCTTATTACACCAGCAAAACGCATAACACTCTCAAACGTATGTCCCTCCATCCCACACTACATTATCGAAGACCACCTTAAACTCTCAGGAATAAAACTAGTTTCCCCCATTAACTTTCTTAGAGTAGGGATGCAAGAGTCTGAATACTCCCATGTCTTAAGCTTCAGAAGACAAACATATATCTCCCCTGATGATAAACAAACAATTCCAGACAGCACACTTATAAAATACGAAAATATTGAATACCGCATATTCATAACATCAGAAGACAACATAACATGTTTCATATGTAATAAACCAGGTCACAACAGTTATCAGTGCGAAAATAACAAAAATAAAGACCCCCCTCACTAACACCAATACATCAGACCAAACGGACTGCCTCTCAAATAACATCAGACACAGAAACCTCAAAAACAACTCCCGCAAGTAACTCGGCAACAACCACAAACACAAGCAATTTAAACAAACCACCAATAAAACAAAAAACAAAGAAACCTAGAAATAATAGCCCCGAAATTGACACATACACCCAAATCGGAGAACAATTAGAACCACTAAAACAACACATGGAAATGAGTCCTGATAAATACGAATTTAACTATGAAAAACTAAAAGACTTTATAGAAAACACCCACGGCAACACAAATCCGATAAGCCCTGCTAGAGACCTCACACCAAACACCTCAAAACTAATAGAAACTCTGCAAGAACTATACCCAAAACTAGAACATAGAGCAATCAAAACACGATTCTCAAAACTCATAAATAAACTTAAAAAACAACTCCAAAAAGAACTAGACCCCTCAATACACTCTAGTCAAGAATCCCTCCTTATCGCTTCAAGCAGAGAATCTCTATATTTCTAAATGATCCTGCAGTGGAACAGCAACGGCTTTTATGCACACATTGGCGAAATTAAAAAACTAATATCAGACCACAATCCCCAACTCATTTGCATCCAAGAATCTAGATTTAAAAAAGCCCAAACAGTAACACTACAAAATTATAATGTAATTCGAAAAGACAGAGACAACCCAATCAACGCCAGTGGTGGCGTGGCAATATTCACAAGAAATGATACGTACGCACGGGAAATAAACATCAACACACCATTAGAAGCCGTAGCAGTACAAATACTTGCACCTATAAAAACAACAATATGCTGTATCTACATCCCTCCAAATTATCAAATAAAAGAAATCGACATAAATAACCTACTCGATCAACTCCCTAAACCATTTATCATAACAGGAGACTTAAATAGCCATAACATCATATGGGGATCCAAGAACACAGACAGAAGAGGCAAACTCATAGAAAACATCATAAACAACTCAGACTTAGTACTGCTGAATGACGGCGCGAGCACACACTTCTGTAGCAGAACAGGAAATTTTTCAGCTATAGATCTAACTATTTGCGAACCAAACATAGCCCACCAATACACATGGGAAGTAATCCCGTACCCTTTCAACAACGGGCATTTTCCCATTATAATATCAACTGGTAACGCTACTAATACTCGACCAGAACCACACCAAGTATATGAGAAATGGAAATTGGAAGAAGCCGACTGGAATCTTTTCTCTTCCCTTACCAAACCAAAAGGTAAAATATCTCAAAATGACAACATCGACAACATTGTAGATAATTTCACAAAAAATATCATAAACGCCGCTAATACTGCAATTCCAAAAAAGAGAATAAAGAAACACAAAAAACTAGTCCCATGTTGGAATATACAGTGCGAAGAATCAGTGAAACAAAATAAAACAGCACTCTACAAATATAGAAAACACAAAACCACCGAAAATCTAATAACCCTGAAAAAAACTCAAGCCATACTAAGAAGAACAATCTTAAAAAGCAAAAAAGAATGCTGGGAAAACTTTGTATCAACAATTACCCCTACCACCAGCACGCAAACAATATGGAATAAAATACGGAAAATAAAAGGAGGAAAAACCATACAACAAACAACAATGTTAAGAGATGGAAACCAAATGATAACTAATCCACAAGAAATTGCAAACACATTGGCAAACACATTCCAACAAAACTCAAATGACAAATGTTATAATGATAACTTCGTACAAAAGAAAACACAAATCGAACAACAAATCATTAACACCGACTCTGAAGAAAACCTATCTATAAATGAACCATTCACATTAAATGAACTCAAATACACGCTAAAACACATAAAAGGAAAAAGCACTCCTGGACCAGACGGTATCCCGTACGAAATTATCAAAAACATCTCTGAAGAAGCACTACAACAATTATTAGACATATACAATCATATATGGAAAAACAATCAATATCCTGATAAATGGCGTGAAGTTACCACAATTCCTATTTTAAAACCTGGAAAAGATAAAACAAACCCCTCCAACTATAGACCAATATCACTATCTAATTGTCTCAGCAAAATACTTCAAAAGATGGTGAATAAAAGACTAATGTGGTACCTTGAGGCCAACAATATACTTATAATGGAACAAAACGGATTTAGACAAAATCGATCAACAACCGATCAAATTATCACTCTAGAAACAGACATACAAACAGCATACAAAAATAAACAACACTTAATTGCAATACTAATCGATATCCAAAAGGCATATGACTCTGCGTGGAAATACAACATAATAAATACATTACAAAAATATAATATAAAAGGACATGTACTAAAATATATCACAAATTTCTTACACGATCGCAAATTCAAAGTTAAAACAAATGGATGCTTATCAGAAGCAAAAGAACAAAAAAATGGAGTTCCACAGGGAGAAATCCTAAGTGTCACCCTATTTTTAATCGCCATGAATGAAATAACTAAATACATTCCCAATAATAGCCAACTGTCACTTTTTGCAGACGATCTTGTAATCTATCATAAAGGGAAAAATATCAACTACATAAAAGAAAAACTGCAACAAACAATAAACGGACTACAACAATGGTCAAAAGCAACAGGATTCCAATTTTCCGACTCAAAAACACAAGCAATCCATTTCTGCAAAATGAGAAAACACCACGAACACCCGATAATCAAAATTAACGATACAAAGATCACGTATACTGATACAGTCAAACTCCTAGGCGTCACATTTGATACCAAGTTAACATGGGGACCCCATATCCTAAAATTAAAGAAAGAATGCTTACAAAAGCTAAATATTATAAAATCACTTAGCCATTTAAAGTGGGGCGCGAATAGAAAATGTATTCTAAATGTCTACAAAGCAACAATTAGATCCAAACTGGACTACGCTTGCATTGCCTACTCAACCGCAAAACAATCCAAATTAAAACTTCTTGATCCTATCCACAATACCGCCCTCAGGCTAGCCTCTGGTGCATTCAGAACCAGCCCTACAGAAAGCCTTACAGTCGAAATGGGAGAACCACCCCTAGAACTAAGAAGAATAAAATTAACCTTAAACTACATAACCAAATTAACACGTACCCAAAACAATCCAGCTTTTAAAAAAATGTTTAAAAATAAAACCGAGCTCTATAACTATACCCCTTTACAACAAAAAATAAATCTCGTTCTAAATAAAATACAGCTACCTCTTCCACCCACAGAAAATTTAACTTACCACAAATATCCTCCTTGGTTACTATCCCAACCAAAAACTATTCTAGACCTATCCAAATATCCTAAACATGACACCCCTCCTGAGCTCTACCGCCAACAGTATGAAATTATTACAAACAACCACAGAGACTACCAGTTCATATTCACAGACGGATCCAAACAACACAACAAGACCGGAGCCAGCATAGTAACAGAAAACTCAACTGTAAACCTCCATCTACCCTCCCAAGCCAGCATATTCACAGCAGAAAGCTACGCCCTTTGCAGATCAACGGAAATCATCCAAAATGAGACATACAACAAATTTGTCATATGTACTGATTCCATCAGTACTATACAAGCCTTAAAAGACCTATATGCAAAACAAAAAATTATACAAGACATCCAAACCAATATCCATGAAGCACAACACAACCAAGGCAAAGACATCATCATCATGTGGATCCCCTCACATGTAGGAATTCACGGCAACGAAATAGCGGACCAAGCAGCCAAAGAGGGAACTGAAAAAGACCTTGAAAATATTGACATACCCGTACAAGATCTAAAAAGCATCATAAACAAAAATATAAAAGACTTATGGACGCAAAACTGGAAAGAAAAAACAAACAACAAACTGCGACAAATAAAAGAAGACGTTCAAGAATGGCCAACAATAGAAGACCGAAAAATACAAACAATACTGACAAGACTAAGATTAGGTCATACCAAACTAACACATAGTCACTTATTACAAAAAACACAACCCAGCATCTGTGAAACATGCAAAACCCAGATCACCGTAGAGCACATCATCATCCAATGCACGAAGTACACAATACAGAGACAACTCCACAACATACCACCTACACTCAAACAAGCCCTAGGAAACAACACAGAAAACAACAAAAATATCATAAAATACCTACAAGACATACAATTACTAAACAAAATATAATGGAATATCACACTAAAATTGTAACAAACTAAATGTACCGAGGCACTAGTGGCCGCTGCGCCGAAGTGCCTTTATAATTTTTTAAATAAAAAAAAAAAAAAATGCTGTTTTAAGCATGCAAAAGCATACAAAACACCGTTTTTAAGTATTTAAACTGTCATATTCATGTATATGTCGTGTGTAATGGCTTATGTTTTCAAAATCAAGATAAAATAGCTATTTTCAGCTTGCAAAAACATACAAAATACTGTTTTCAAGTATTTTAACTGTCATATTCATGTTTCTGTTGTGTATATTAGCTAATGTTGGTGAAAGCTTTTAAATAATCAGTGGAAATATACTTTTTCTTTTAATTATATTTTATTTATATTACTTGTTTTTTACACGTCAAAATTACTTCACAATTAATTCACAATTAATTACTATTCTTTTTTTATTTTTTACTAACTTGATCATAATAGTGATAAATTTTAACACTCCTCCTCGATAATAATTTGGATTGAAATTATAATCGCTATATATCACTATTATGTTACAAACATATATACACATATAACAATGTCATAAATCTTTAACAAAATAAATTTTTAACGAATATACTGAATTTTTCTTTTCCCAAACTTTTTGTCATTATATCTGCAAAATTATTATTTGAATCAATATAATCAATTTTTATAATTTCTTTGTCTATCAAATCTATTATAAAATGCATTCTTATATCAATGTGTTTGTTCTTTTTGAATTTTCGTAACTTTTTGCTATGGATATAGCTCCTTTATTATCAACCAATAGTACAGCCATGTCTTCATCTCTTCCTAAATGTTTCCTTATACCTTTCAGATTAATTAGTTCTTGTGCTGTTAATGCTGCTGCTATATATTCGGATTCTGCTGTTGACAATCTTGCAACTGGGGAATACATTATATCAAATTCATTATTATTCTTTGCTTGAAATCCTTTTGCTACTAGTCGAGCTTTCTTTGTACCATCTTCTTTAGTTCTAAAAACCCATTTGGTATCTATTGCTTTTTTATCTTTCGGTAATTCAACTTCTTTCCATGTTTCTAATTTTTCTAATGCATTCAGTTCATTTTGTATCGCTTCTTGCCAATCTTTATCTTTTACTGCGTTTTCGTATTGTATGGGTTCTTCTGTTTGTGTAATCATACAATATGCAATATAAGTTTCATATTCATCTAAATATTTCGGTTTATTTACCTGTCGTTTTGTTCGCTCCTCGTTATTAACTACGTTTGTATTCTCAGTACTATTTTCTTCATGACCATTTTCTATTATTTCACATATTTCGTCTGGAATGATGTCTTTTTCTATCTCTGTTTCGTATACTATATTTTCATTTTCTTCATCTTTACATTTGTTTTTTCTATTACTTCTTTCTGATTCTATATTTTCTTGAACATATTTATATTTACTTTCATCAAATATAACATCTCTTGCTTCTATAATTTTATTTTCTTGAGGATTCCATAAACGATATCCAGCTTTACTGTATCCAACTAATCTCATTGCTCTTGCTTTAGGTTCCAATTTATTTGTTCTTGTTAAGTTCACAGCCCATGCTTTACTTCCAAAAATTCTCAATTTTGACAAATCATTTTGTCCATGCCAAATTTCTGCAGGCGTTTTGCCTTCTAGACAACTAGTGGGTGAACGATTTTATTCATATGCTGATGTTCTCACAGCTTCTACCCATAAATGTTTTGGCAAAATTAGTGTCTATAAATTTTGTTCTTACTTTATTCAACAGCGTCCGGTTCATACGTTCCGACTTTCCATTTTGCTGCGGACTATGTGGCATTGTATATTCCTTTTGAATACCTTTACTTTGACAAAATAATTTAAATGAGTTCGACGTAAATTCTCCTCCATTATCCATTCTTATTCTTGCTGTCTTTACACCAAATTGAGCATTTATTTGTTTTATAAATGATATCAAATTTTCTTCTGCTTCATTTTTTCTTCTTAAAAGGTAAACTATAGTAAAATGTGAATAATCGTCTATAATTACCTGAAAATATTTATAACATTCTGAAGTTTCTGGTGTAATTGGACCACTTAGATCTGTATGTATCAGTTGTCCTATTCTTTGTGTGCTTCTTGTATTCTTGTAAAATGGTAATCTACTTGCTTTTCCTTCTATACATCTTTCGCACTTTTCTTTGCTATATGGTAAACCAAGTATCTTCAAATCTCTCCTGTTTAAATGACCCAATCTTTGATGCGAAATTTCAGTATTCAGGGCTTGATGTGAATTCATTATTGTCATTTTTAACGTATATAGTCTATTTATTTGTTGTGCATAAAAAGTAATAGTATTATTATATATTACTAATCCTCTTTTATCTATTTCAATTTTAAATCCTTTGCTTATTATTTTTGACACCGATAGTAAATTAAATTTTAAATCAGGGACTAGCAAAGCGTCTATAGTTACTTCTTTCCCTTGAATTTCTGTTACTAACTTTGCTTTCTTAAATGCTGTCATTACTTTGTTGTTAGCTACTATTATTTGTATTGGTTCTGTTAATTGTTCAATATTTTT
Organism: Poecilus cupreus; assembly: GCA_963942605.1. Lineage (NCBI taxonomy): Eukaryota > Metazoa > Arthropoda > Insecta > Coleoptera > Carabidae > Poecilus > Poecilus cupreus. Next base: position 37,647 of record CAWWDY010000606.1, on the reverse strand, counting down.
CATAAACGGTTCTAAATCTTGTCGTACCAAGTGTTCGGTCGCTCCTGTATCTAGAATAAATCTTTCAGTTGTAATTTCGGTATCAGCGCTTAAAGCAACAAAAGATATTGATTCGTCCTGTTGTACCAGAAATGAAGAGCTACCACTTCTGTATGTTCCTCTTCCACGACTTCTAAATCGTCCTCTAAAATTACCTCTAAATTGTCCTCGTCCTCTTCCTTGTCCATAATAATTTTCTCTTGTGCAATCGTTTGCTTTATGTCCAGGTTTATGACATTTATAACATATTATTGTTTTAAAAGCTACCTCATTTGATGAATTGTCAGTATTTTTGCTAGTTAGTTTCAATTCTTCGTCAAGGAGTCGGGACTTTACAAAATCTATAGTACATTCTTCTTGTATTGTTTCAATAGCTGTTATTACTGTATCATATTTATTATTTAGTCCTACTAGTAAATAACATATTTTGTCGATATCTTCAATTTTTACGCCTGTGCATTCCAATTCTCTTATAATGTTGTCAAATTTTAAAAAATAGTCTTCTAATTTTTCATTTTCTTGACATTTCAAAGTTAATAATTTTCGTCTTAAATGTAGTTTCGATACTACACTTTTCCTTTGAAATAATTTCTTTAAAATATCTACCATCTCTTTAGCTGTTTTAGCATCCTTTATTAGATTTAAATGTTTGTCAGTTACACACTGTACAATTATTGCTTTGGCTTTAGCGTCTTTCAATGTAAATTTTGTAGGATCATCTTGTATCATCTCATTATTTCCATTTATTAGTTCTTTTAACAGTTTTTCATCTAATAAACATTCAACTCTGAAAAGCCAGTTATTGAAATTATCTGCCTACAGTTGTGGATATTCGACACCTGACATTTTTTTTATTATTATTTTCTTTTAATGTTTCTCTTTATATTTGGCCGTGATCTGGGCCCATAACCTTTTAAATAATCAGTGGAAATATACTTTTTCTTTTAATTATATTTTATTTATATTACTTGTTTTTTACACGTCAAAATTACTTCACAATTAATTCACAATTAATTACTATCCTTTTTTTTATTTTTTACTAACTTGATCATAATAGTGATAAATTTTAACAAAAGCAAGATAAATATGCTGTTTTAAGCATGCAAAAGCATACAAAACACCGTTTTCAAGTATTTAAACTGTCATATTCATGTTTCTGTCGTGTATAAAAGCTAATGTTGGTGAAAGCAAGATAAAAATGCTGTTCTAAGCATGCAAAAGCATACAAAACACCGTTTTCAAGTATTTAAACTGTCATATTCATGTATATGTCGTGTGTAATGGCTTATGTTTGCAAAATCAAGATAAAATAGCTGTTTTCAGCTTGCAAAAACATACAAAATCTTGTTTTCAAGTATTTAAACTGAAATATTCATGTTTCTGTCGTGTATAATAGCTAATGTTAGTGAAAGCAAGATAAAAATGCTGTTTTAAGCATGCAAAAGCATACAAAACACCGTTTTCAAGTATTTAAACTGTCATATTCATGTACATGTCGTGTGTAATGGCTTATATTTGCAAAATCAAGAAAAAATAGCTATTTTCAGCTTGCAAAAACATACAAAATGCTGTTTTCAAGTATTTAAACTGTCATATTCATGTTTCTGTCGTGTATAATAGCTAATGTTGGTGAAAGCAAGATAAAAATGCTGTTTTAAGCATGCAATAGCATACAAAACACCGTTTTCGAGTATTTAAACTGTCATATTCATGTTTCTGTCGTGTATAATAGCTAATGTTGGTGAAAGCAATATAAAAATGCTGTTCTAAGCATGCAAAAGCATACAAAACACCGTTTTCAAGTATTTAAACTGTCATATTCATGTATATGTCGTGTGTAATGGCTTATGTTTGCAAAATCAAGATAAAATAGCTGTTTTCAGCTTGCAAAAACATACAAAATGCTGTTTTCAAGTATTTAAACTGTCATATTCATGTTTCTGTCGTGTGTTATAGTTAATATTGGTGAAAGCAAGATTTAAATGCTGTTTTAAGCATGCAAAAGCATACAAAACACCGTTTTCGAGTATTTAAACTGTCATATTCATGTTTCTGTCGTGTATAATAGCTAATGTTGGTGAAAGCAATATAAAAATGCTGTTCTAAGCATGCAAAAGCATACAAAGCACCGTTTTCAAGTATTTAAACTGTCATATTCATGCACATTTCGTGCGTAATAGCTTATGTTTGCAAAATCAAGATAAAATCGCTGTTTTCAGCTTGCAAAAACATACAAAATGCTGTTTTTAAGTATTTAAACTGTCATATTCAAGTTTCTGTCGTGTATAACAACTAATGTTGGTGAAAGCAAGATAAAAATGCTGTTTTAAGCATGCAAAAGCATACAAAACACCGTTTTCAAGTATTTAAACTGTCATATTCATGTTTCTGTCGTGTATAAAAGCTAATGTTGGTGAAAGCAAGATAAAAATGCTGTTTTAAGCATGCAAAAGCATACAAAACACCGTTTTCAAGTATTTAAACTGTCATATTCATGTATATGTCGTGTGTAATGGCTTATGTTTTCAAAATCAAGATAAAATAGCTATTTTCAGCTTGCAAAAACATACAAAATGCTGTTTTCAAGTATTTAAACTGTCATATTCATGTTTCTGTCGTGTATAATAGCTAATGTTGGTGAAAGCAAGATAAAAATGCTATTTTAAGCATGCAAAAGCATACAAAACACCGTCTTCAAGTATTTAAACTGTCATATTCATGTATATGTCGTGTGTAATAGCTTATGTTTGCAAAACCAAGATAAAATAGCTGTATTCAGCTTGCAAAAACATACAAAATGCTGTTTTCAAGTATTTAAACTGAAAGATTCATGTTTCTGTCGTGTATAATAGCTAATGTAGGTGAAAGCAAGATAAAAATGCTGTTTTAAGCATGCAAAAGCATACAAAACACCGTTTTCAAGTATATAAACTGTCATATTCATGTTTCTGTCGTGTATAATAGCTAATATTGGTGAAAGTAAGATAAAAATGCTGTTTTAAGCATGCAAAAGCAAACAAAACACCGTTTTTAAGTATTTAAACTGACATATTCATGTTTCTGTCGTGTATAATAGCTAATGTTGGTGAAAGCAAGATAAAAATGCTGTTTTAAGCATGCAAAAGCATACAAAACACCGTTTTTAAGTATTTAAATTGTCATATTCATGTATATGTCGTGTGTAATGGCTTATGTTTTCAAAATCAAGATAAAATAGCTATTTTCAGCTTGCAAAAACATACAAAATGCTGGTTTCAAGTATTTTAACTGTCATATTCATGTTTCTGTCGTGTATAATAGCTAATGTTGGTGAAAGCAAGATAAATATGCTGTTTTAAGCATGCAAAAGCATACAAAACTCCGTTTTCAAGTATTTAAACTGTCATATTCATGTTTCTGTCGTGTATAAAAGCTAATGTTGGTGAAAGCAAGATAAAAATGCTGTTCTAAGCATGCAAAAGCATACAAAACACCGTTTTCAAGTATTTAAACTGTCATATTCATGTATATGTCGTGTGTAATGGCTTATGTTTGCAAAATCAAGATAAAATAGCTGTTTTCAGCTTGCTAAAACATACAAAATGTTGTTTTCAAGTATTTAAACTGAAATATTCATGTTTCTGTCGTGTATAATAGCTAATGTTTCTGAAAGCAAGATAAAAATGCTGTTTTAAGCATGCAAAAGTATACAAAACACCGTTTTCAAATATTTAAACTGTCATATTCATGTACATGTCGTGTGTAATGGCTTATATTTGCAAAATCAAGAAAAAATAGCTGTTTTCAGCTTGCAAAATCATACAAAATGCTGTTTTCAAGTATTTAAACTGTCATATTCATGTTTCTGTCGTGTATAATAGCTAATGTTGGTGAAAGCAAGATAAAAATGCTGTTTTAAGCATGCAATAGCATACAAAACACCGTTTTCAAGTATTTAAACTGCCATATTCATGTTTCTGTCGTGTATAATAACTAATGTTGGTGAAAGCAAGATAAAATGCTGTTTTAAGCATGCAAAAGCATACAAAACACAGTTTTCAAGTATTTAAACTGTCATATTCATGTTTCTGTCGTGTATAATAGCTAATGTTGGTGAAAGCAAGATAAAAATGCTGTTTTAAGCATGCAATAGCTTACAAAACACCGTTTTCAAGTATTTAAACTGTCATATTCATGTTTCTGTCGTGTGTAATGGCTTATGTTTGCAAAATCAAGATAAAATAGCTGTTTTCAGCTTGCAAAAACATACAAAATGCTGTTTTCAAGTATTTAAACTGTCATATTCATGTTTCTGTCGTGTGTTATAGCTAATATAGGTGAAAGCAAGATAAAAATGCTGTTTTAAGCATGCAAAAGTATACAAAACACCGTTTTCAAGTATTTAAACTGTCATATTCATGTACATGTCGTGTGTAATGGCTTATGATTGCAAAATCAAGATAAAATAGCTGTTTTCAGCTTGTAAAAACAAACAAAATGCTGTTTTCAAGTATTTAAACTGACAAATTCATGTTTCTGTCGTGTATAATAATAATAATAATAATAATAATAAACTTTATTGACAACGAGTCAATGGCGAGGTTCAGCCAAAGGCTGCTCTTCCACCTAACCAATACAATATGAAATTACAAAAAATATAAATGAAAGACATGTACAAAATATACATACAAATATACAGAAATTAACATTTACAAATTTTACAGCAGAACAGGTATAATTATATAGTCTAGATACATAGAAAATAATCAGAGTTTAATTTTAAATAATTCGGAAACATTAGTTTTGAATGAGTTAATTGATAGAGATTTCAAATTATCAGGGATACTATTATATAATGTTGGAGCAAGATATGAAAATGAACTTTTAAATTTTGTCTTCTTAAATGTTGGTACACTATATAAATCTTTTTCGCGAAACTCATAATTGTAATATCTATAGATAAGCTTGTCGTATAGATAAGATGGAGTACCAGTGAGTTTAATTTTATGTGTAAGACATATGTAACTGTTTTTCACGCGGTCGTCCACTGAAATCATATTAGCCATTGTACGGTAACTAGAGATGTGATCATATTTTCTTACACTGTAGATATATCTCAAACACGAATTTTGGAGGAGAGTAATAGTTTGTTTGTCCGATTGCGTCAAATTTGGAATGAATACGCACGCGCAATAGTCAAACAACGGCAGAATTAAGGTGTTAATGATACGTAATTTTACTTCAGAAGAAAGAACATGACGAAATTGATACAAATGGCGAAGTCTCAGCCTAGCCGCCGATAGTTTCTTTATTAAATGTGCTTTGAAATTCAGAGACTCATCTATATAAAGACCTAGGCTCTTAATTACAACGCTTCGTATTAACTTACTACCATCCAGAAATAAATCCGGAGTGTTATTGTTTCCAAAAACTAAGAGTGATGATTTTTCAGTATTTATCTTGAGTCCATTATCCTTAATCCACTGCACAAGATTATCCAGATCTGCATTAATTGCTGCAGTAGATTCTACTATTTTAGTGCGACTAACCGTAACTAAAAGTTGCGTATCATCAGCATACGAGTGTGCGGAACAAAATTAGATGGCATATCCGCAATATAAATTAGGAAGAATAGTGGACCCAAAATAGATCCCTGTGGAACACCGCAACGTGAAGGAAAATTCGTAGAATTAAGTACTTTACTATCCGTTGTCATATTTACACGAAAAAATCTATTAGTAAAATAATTTTTACACAACTGAATGGCACTGGACGAAAAATTATAATACCTAAGCTTTGCAAGGAGCAAGTTATGGTTAACCATGTCAAAGGCCTTCGAAAAGTCAATTTGTATTAGTACAGATGCTTTAGATTTATCAAAGTTGGATATAATATCATCTACAATATTTAATAGGCAGGTGTTGGTGCTATATCCTTTTCTAAAGCCTGACTGGGTAGAAGGTAAAATATTATTTTCTATCGTATAATTCATGATTTGATTGCAACAAACTCGTTCTAATATTTTTGAAAGTGTTGGGAGAATACTAATAGGTCGCAAATCGTCAAATGTAGAGCAAGTGTTTTGCTTAGCTATGGGCTTCACTATAGCTGTTTTCCAGATATCCGGAACTACTCCCTCCAAAATACACGTATTTATGATGTGAGTTATATAATCTAGTATGACTGGAAGAATAATTAAAATCATTTTCAAGGATATTCCATCTTCACCTATAGCATTAGATTTAATGTGTTTTAAAATATTTCCAATAGTATAACTATCAACGGTATTGAAATGAAACTTATTATTAGGTGTACATTTATCAGAAAAAGAATTAAGGTAATAATTCATGTTATTTAAATTTATATTTGATGTACCAACGTTATCTAGAAGATATTGCCCATATTCTTGAGGATTACAAAGAGAGTCTGGAATCGTTTTTGCGGACGTATTAGTAACACCTACTCGTTTTAAGTTATTCCATAATTTACTTGAATTCTTGATATTATTATTTATATCGTGCTCTAGGAATGCTTTCTTTTCACGGCGAATTGCTGCTGTAGTAAGATTTCGCAACTGCTTATAGTAGTCAAATTTTGCTGCAGTTTTGTGTTTTTTGTAGTCTAATAAAGCTTTTCTCTTTTTTTCTGCATAATTTGGATGACCGGAGTGATCCAAGGACTGTACTGTTTGTGAAATCTTACTGACCGCAGTGGGGCATGTTTATCAAATAATGAGAGAATATAATTATTAAGAGTAGATATTTTATCGTTAATATCTGAAAATGATAAAATAGAATTCCAATCAATTAATTCACAGTCCGCGTAAAAGTTATCAGAATTAAAATTTTTGAAGTCTCTATATGAAACTATTTTACCAGATATTTTTGTTTTAGGTAAATCTAAAACACAATATACACAATTATGATCAGACATAAAATTTGAATCAAGAATACCTGAGTTTGTGCAGATAGATTTATCAGAGACAAGAATAATATCAATTAATGTCGCACTACTTGGTCTTGTAATACCGTTAATTATTTGGTGCATCCCGGAAAGTGTACATAAATCATTGAAATAATTTGAACGTGCGTCCATTGATAATAGATTAATATTTATGTCTCCTGCACAAATCAAATAGTCTGATTGAGGAATAAATTCTGCAAAGATAGCATTTAAAATATCAAGATCTTTATATAATTCTGAATAAGGGTTGTAGATAACGCCAAAGCAAATTTTCTTATTATTAACATTACATAAAATCCACAAATGTTCAATATTATTATCATTAACAAAACTTGTATCTAGAACCTTAACTGGTAACCCATTTCTTATATAAAATGCCACACCACCTCCTCTTTTATGTGATCTTTGCAAACTAATTAGCGTATAACCATCGATATTGAATAAAGAGGCTGGGGAGGTAGAGCAGATCCATGTTTCGCATACGGCGAACACATCAAACTTATTTTCATTTAAATATTCTTTAAATTCAAAGAAACAGGAGTTGATTGATCTCACATTTAAATGTCCAAATGTACACATGTGGTTTCACTTTTTGGAATTTTGAGCCATTGGCTCTCTTTATTCCGAATTCAGTTGTTTAATGTTGATTTGATACGGGCTGCTATAGCCCTTCCGGTTTAATCCGGATGGCAGTCATTTCTCTATGTGTCACTGAGAAAATGTTTCGGGCGCCGAACTCTGTACGGTGCCATCTCGTCGTAGTCGACTGACTGTCGTACGAGAATGTTTTCATGCACACTCATACCACCAAAAACTTTGGTGGCTTGTGTGAGCATGAATTCACGGACTGTTGTGACCTTTAGGTCGCGGTGAATCGTGGCGTTTCGGACGTACCAAGGAGCGTTGGTTATTATCCTCAGGGCTCGGTTTTGAAAAACCTGAAGCTTTTTCAACTGCCGTGGAGTAGCGCAGCCCCATGCTGGTGCCGCGTACAGCAGTTGAGGTCTGATGATGGTCTTGTAGACCCTCAACTTGTTAGCGAGCGATAGTTCGCTCTTTCGTCCGATCAGCGGCAGCAGCCGCATCATGGTTAGCTTCGCTTTCTGCACGGCAGATTGAATGTGGCTATGGAAATTAGCCCGCTGGTCGATGATTGCTCCAAGGTACGTCACCTTGTCGCGCCAGGGTATCGGACGCCCGAACATCACTAGACTGCCATGCGGTTTGAGCCGCCTCCTCGTGATGAGTATGGCAGTGCTCTTGTCCGGATTCACAGCTACCCTCCACTTGATGCACCAGCGCTCCACAGCATTGACTGCTTGTTGGAGTCGCTTTGTCACAAGTTTCGGGCTGTGGCTCTGGCTAAGCAAGGCCGTATCATCTGCGTATTGCGCAAGGTTAGTGTTGTCCTCCATCTTCGGCATGTCACTGACGAAGATGTTGAAGAGGAGTGGTGAGATCACCGAACCTTGCGCTACGCCCGCTGTCGCTGTACGCTCGTTGGAGAGCGCTCCGTCGAACCTAACCCGAAACTTCCTCCGACTGAGGTAAGATTCAATAACTTGCACCAAGTACAGTGGATACTTGAGCTGCAGCAGCTTCGCTAGAAGCCCTCTGTGCCACACTTTATCAAACGCTTTGGCTACGTCCAAGAACACACCACCGGTGGCCATTTTCTTGTTAAGCCCACTCGTAGCATATTCCACGACTCGCACTAGTTGGTGCGTGGTGGAATGCTTGTCCCTAAAGCCGAACTGTTCCGGAGGAATTATATTGTTGTCGACCGTGTGCTGCAGAAGCAGCTCATGAAGAACCTTCTCGGCCACTTTGGCCAGCAGGTTCAACAGGCTGATTGGTCTGTGGTTCTCCGGAAACTTGGCATCTTTGCCTGGCTTCGGGATTGTGATAACAGTGGCTTGTTTCCAAGAAGATGGAAAGTGTCTCAGACGTAGTGTAGCATTGATAATGTTTGTCAGTGCAACAACAGCTCTGGGTGGCAGAGCTCTAAGCGCAGCGCCTGGAATCCCGTCCGGGCCAGGCGCTTTGCGAATTTTAGTCTGCTGCAGCAAGTGTGCAACTTTCTTGGGCGTGGTAAATTTTATCGGCGAGTGCTGGGTTTCTCGCATTTTCCTGGCAACTTTACGATTTGTGCTGATGATGAAGTCAAGATCAGCATGTTCGTAGTTGGCCGAACATTGGCGCTCGAGGCTCTCTGCAATAGCTTCGGCTTTGTCTGAAGCCGTATATTGCAGACCTCCAGTGCTGTGAATCACTCGGGCTGGTGCCTTTTTGTGACGCAGCGCTTTGCTGAGACGCCAGAACTTGGTGTCTTCATCATCAGCTGATGCCAGGCATTTTTTCCAGCACTCGTTACGATGTTGACGGATCGCGTCTCGCAACTCAGTGGTAGCTCGGTTGTAGATCCTCTTATCTTGAGGATCCCAACTCCGCTGCCAGTTTCGCCGAGCTAGCCTACGTTCCACGATGAGACGTAGAATTTCAGGGGGTAGTTTTGGACCTGGAGCCGTCCTGTTAGGGATGGTCTGGCTACAAGTGGTGATGGCTTGTTGAATCTTTTTTGTAAGATCATCAACTGCAGCTTCAAGCTGTTGCACCGTAATGATGGCTGGTATTGGACCTAGGTCTCTTGCCAGCACATCGGTGAACAGCTGCCAGTCAACCTTGCGGCTTGTGTTTGGCTGGTTGATGCTACACGCACCAAGCTCCAGGTCTAGCACTATGGGGTTGTGGTCGGATGACAGATCGTTAACTGTCTCTAACGTATAGTTACAGTTAACGCTCCGAAGCACGGCGATGTCGAGAATATCAGGGGCGTAACCCCTAGCGTCATAATATGTTGGTTCGTGAGGACCGACAACATCAAGCTGCTGCTGAGTAGCTACTCTGAGCAGGGATCTACCCCGCCCATTAGTTACTCTACTCTGCCATGCCGGATGTTTGGCATTGAAATCACCAGCCAAGATGACCGGCAGGTTGTCCTCGTTGAGGATGGCCCGAATGTCATCTGGCTCTAGTGGTTTCGATGGCGAGTTGTAGCAGCTGACCACGCGAACGGGGCCTAGCCTTTCGGTGTTCACGACCACACCGCAAGTTTCCAAGTTAATTAGTCCTGGAGAATCAACGCCCGAGTGTTCGAGCGTCCTCCGGACAAAAACAGCGGTGCCGCCACCGTTTCCATCACGGTCTTGGCGGTGCGTCGTGTAGTTCCGAAGACTGCGCGTGTTGTGGTGTGGCTTTAGGAACGTTTCCTGCACCAACACTATGTCGGCCCGGAGCCTATGACACAGCTCTTCGAGTTCATTTAATTTCTCGTGAATGGAATTTGCATTCCACGAGACGATCCTCAGCTTGCTGGCCGGGTTTGTTCTAATTGCTGCCATTTGTAAAGGTAGCAAGTAGAGTAGGTAGCGTATTTAGCGCTAGTTTCAGTAGGTCGCCAGTGTTTTTGACGCTGGACAGTTGCTGCACGAAGTCGAGCAAGCTATTGCAGACAGCTTCCAGGTTGATGCCAGACAGCAAGTCTATCAGCCTGTTGAGGCTGCTGCTGTCGTTGGTGCTACTGGATTTGCTGCTGCTGATGGTTTTGCTGCCGTTTTTGCGGCCGCTTTTACCTTTAGCAGCAGCTGGCTTCTGCTTAAGCTTTTTGGCCTTGAGTTTAGCCGCTGATTTGCTAACAGTTGCAGTAGCTGTGGATGCAGCTTGTGCAGCGACTGGAATAGCAGTCAAAGTGATCGCTGGTGCAGCAGCTGGAGCTGCTGCATTTGGTGCAGCAGCTGGAGCTGTTGCGTTTGGTGCGGCGGCGGGAGTAGTGGCTTGTGAGTTTGTTGTTTGACCAACTGTGGCGGGTGCCGTGTTGGCAACAACTTTAGCGTAGGAGCGCTTGCTGTTGGCCTTTTTTAGATCAACAGCTTGCTGATACACTCTGCAGCCACGGTAATTGGCAGTGTGCTGCTCATGACAATTAGCACATTTAGCGGTGTGCTGTTCGCGGTCTGTCTTTAGACACTCTTGGGTGGAGTGCATTTCACCACAACGAACGCATTTCCATGCCTTGTTGCAGCAGCTAGATGCATGTCCGAAGGACTGGCACCTATGACACTGCCCGGGAGCAGTAGATTTCCTCTTGGCTTCTACTGAAACCTTCAGAAAGAACAGATCAGTTAAATTAAAAATTGATCTGTTCGTCTCGTTTTTATCAAGTAGGACTGCTACTAAGTTCTGGGTTTTTCCCAGCCGGTACGCGTTTAAGGGTGAGAACCCTTTATCGCGCAATTCATTTATTATGTCTTCGATAGTCAAAGACTTTTCAATTCCGTGGATAACCACGTGCAGCGGTTTCTCCGACGGAAGTCTAAATGTAAAAAATTCAGCCTGAGCTCCCGATAACAGCGACTGCAACTTTCTGTAGTCGCTCACTGTTTCAGGTTGGATTTTAATTCCGTCTTTAGTCGTTTTTGACGACTTTACACGGATGTTTGCCTGGCGAATTGCATGAGCAGTCGCTTTCCACGAGCCCTTATTCGTGACGAAGATGGGCGGTGGAGTGCGCTGCTTGTTAGTTCCAGCTGGTGCTGGGGAGGAATCAGGGTTAGAGGGCTCGCCCGAGGCCAACGTTTCGTTGTCTGACAAGACTTCGAAACGGTTGCCTGTTGGCACAATCTGGGAATCAATTTTTTGTTTTTTAGCAGTATTTACTAATTTAAAATCATCCGCATTTTCCTTGTCAGGATTTATCGCGGCGGTTGCTGAAGTATGCGAAACGCATATTTCCATGGGGGCTGATAAATTTGAATCTCCTACCTTAGAGTTTGAAGTCGAAGCCGTTGGTTGGCTGGTGCCAGGTTCGGTCGCTGGTGCGTCAGTAAAGGTCACGACGGCACGTGGTCGGCCCCTCAGTTTGGCTTCCAAAAGCCTGATTTTTTTGGATTTCAGATCCAGCAGTTTTTTCGTCGTTTTGGTAGTCAAACTACTCTTCTCATAAGCGCTGATAAGCGCCGTGACGCGTTCCAGCTCACTGATGGTTTGGGCCATCATAGCTCACTGCACAAAAACACTAAAAATTTTTAATTGTCCTTGTCGTTTGCACTAACAACACTTGAAATCGCAAGAGCGAAACTGAATAACTACCTGGCGGATGCCATACACGTATTAACGCAGGTCAATCCACGCCAGGTACACAAATGTCCAAATGTAAACGTTTTATAAAGGTCAGTGACTTCAGCATCGATATCATATGATTGTGACATTTAACAAGAAAGAACAGAAAAATAATAATTACTGAAATCTTCAAGGTTTCAGGTGTATAGTTCACAGGTAAGCGACGAGAAGCATGTTCTGGCATATATACTTAAGTTAAGACACTGACTCAGTAGATTTGCCATTTGATGTGTTTAGTAAATTTCGACTCACTTTTATTTTTAAAATAAAATTGATGTAAAGTAACATTTAAATATAAAGTTAAATGCGTTAAGATGGTACAATTTTAGCCAAATCCTTAATATTAGAGACTATGAACTTTTTGGGCTGACCGTTAGTAGTTGTGTTGATGAATATTCGTCCATCTGATGTCCAAACGTTGGCGGTGGAAAACTTTTCAATTGCAGCTCTAAGAACGGCTACCCTTGATGATGTTAGGTCTTCACGAATTGTAATACCAGAACCCTTTAGTTTTTTCTTCTCCTTGAATATTTTGTCACGAGAACGATAGCTCACAAATTTAACGATGACGGGCCTGGTTGTATTTTTCTTGGGTACACCTATCCGATGGCAGCGGTCAATTTCGTTTACATCAATGTTCACATGTAGATCAGTACGGCAGAAGTTCACTATACGTTCATCCATATTTTCATTTCGCACTTCGGGAAGTCCGAAAATACGTATATTATTACGCCGAGTATATTGTTCGAGATTGTCTACATTTTGAGCGGTATTTAAGTATTTATTATTAAGATCACGATTTTCTCGTTTCACGTTAAGCAGTTCATCTTCCAATGCTTTTATTTTAGCACCAAACACTTTTTCAACCGCACAAGACACTTCGGTGACAATAGTATTCAGCCACTCTTTATTTGCACTCAACCTCAAAAAAGAGGTGCTTATTAGATCTATGATGGTATCCTTGTCATCGCGGGTAAGCATCTTGGATTGATTATGCTTAAAGATGGATGAACTTTAAACAGATACTTAAAAAAAATAAGTTTTTGCAAATCAATTTACGTTCGCCGGAGCACGCTACTACAACGTCTATCTCATCACACGTCTTTACAACATCCACGTCTTTACAACATAATAGCTACTGTTGGTGAAAGCAAGATAAAAATGCTGTTTTAAGCATGCAAAGCATACAAAACACCGTTTTCAAGTATTTAAACTGTCATATTCATGTTTCTGTCGTGTATAATAACTAATGTTGGTGAAAGCAAGATAAAATGCTGTTTTAAGCATGCAAAAGCATACAAAACACAGTTTTCAAGTATTTAAACTGTCATATTCATGCACATGTCGTGCGTAATGGCTTATGTTTGCAAAATCAAGATAAAATAGCTATTTTCAGCTTGCAAAAACATACAAAATGCTGTTTTCAAGTATTTAAACTGAAAGATTCATGTTTCTGTCGTGTATAATAGCTAATGTTCGTGAAAGCAAGATAAAAATGCTGTTCTAAGCATGCAAAAGCATACAAAACACCGTTTTCAAGTATTTAAACTGTCATATTCATGTATATGTCGTGTGTAATGGCTTATGTTTGCAAAAGCAAGATAAAAATGCTGTTTTAAGCATACAAAAGCATACAAAACACCGTTTTTAAGTATTTAAACTGTCATATTCATGTTTCTGTCGTGTATAATAGCTAATGTTGGTAAAAGCAAGATAAATATGCTGTTTTAAGCATGCAAAAGCATACAAAACTCCGTTTTCAAGTATTTAAACTGTCATATTCATGTTTCTGTCGTGTATAAAAGCTAATGTTGGTGAAAGCAAGATAAAAATGCTGTTCTAAGCATGCAAAAGCATACAAAACACCGTTTTCAAGTATTTAAACTGTCATATTCATGTATATGTCGTGTGTAATGGCTTATGTTTGCAAAATCAAGATAAAATAGCTGTTTTCAGCTTGCAAAAACATACAAAATGTTGTTTTCAAGTATTTATACTGAAATATTCATGTTTCTGTCGTGTATAATAGCTAATGTTGGTGAAAGCAAGATAAAAATGCTGTTTTAAGCATGCAAAAGCATACAAAACACCGTTTTCAAGTATTTAAACTGTCATATTCATGTACATGTCGTGTGTAATGGCTTATATTTGCAAAATCAAGAAAAAATAGCTGTTTTCAGCTTGCAAAAACATACAAAATGCTGTTTTCAAGTATTTAAACTGTCATATTCATGTTTCTGTTGTGTATAATAGCTAATGTTGGTGAAAGCAAGATAAAAATGCTGTTTTAAGCATGCAAAAGCATACAAAACACCGTTTTTAAGTATTTAAACTGTCATATTCATGTTTCTGTCGTGTATAATAGCTAATGTTGGTGAAAGCAAGATAAATATGCTGTTTTAAGCATGCAAAAGCATACAAAACTCCGTTTTCAAGTATTTAAACTGTCATATTCATGTTTCTGTCGTGTATAAAAGCTAATGTTGGTGAAAGCAAGATAAAAATGCAGTTCTAAGCATGCAAAAGCATACAAAACACCGTTTTCAAGTATTTAAACTGTCATATTCATGTATATATCGTGTGTAATGGCTTATGTTTTAAAAATCAAGATAAAATAGCTATTTTCAGCTTGCAAAAACATACAAAATACTGTTTTCAAGTATTTAAACTGAAAGATTCATGTTTCTGTCGTGTATAATAGCTAATGTTGGTGAAAGCAAGATAAAAATGCTGTTTTAAGCATGCAAAAGCATACAAAACACCGTTTTCAAGTATATAAACTGTCATATTCATGTTTCTGCCGTGTATAATAGCTAATATTGGTGAAAGTAAGATAAAAATGCTGTTTTAAACATGCAAAAGCATACAAAACACCGTTTTCAAGTATTTAAACTGTCATATTCATGTTTCTGTCGTGTATAATAGCTAATGTTGGTGAAAGCAAGATAAAAATGCTGTTTTAAGCATGCAAAAGCATACAAAACACCGTTTTTAAGTATTTAAACTGTCATATTCATGTATATGTCGTGTGTAATGGCTTATGTTTTCAAAATCAAGATAAAATAGCTATTTTCAGCTTGCAAAAACATACAAAATGCTGTTTTCAAGTATTTTAACTGTCATATTCATGTTTCTGTCGTGTATAATAGCTAATGTTGGTGAAAGCAAGATAAATATGCTGTTTTAAGCATGCAAAAGCATACAAAACTCCGTTTTCAAGTATTTAAACTGTCATATTCATGTTTCTGTCGTGTATAAAAGCTAATGTTGGTGAAAGCAAGATAAAAATGCTGTTCTAAGCATGCAAAAGCATACAAAACACCGTTTTCAAGTATTTAAACTGTCATATTCATGTACATGTCGTGTGTAATGGCTTATGTTTGCAAAATCAAGATAAAATAGCTGTTTTCAGCTTGCAAAAACATACAAAATGCTGTTTTCAAGTATTTAAACTGTCATATTCATGTTTCTGTCGTGTGTTATAGCTAATATTGGTGAAAGCAAGATAAAAATGATGTTTTAAGCATGCAAAAGCATACAAAACACCGTTTTCAAGTATTTAAACTGTCATATTCATGTACATGTCGTGTGTAATGGCTTATGTTTGCAAAATCAAGATAAAATAGCTGTTTTCAGCTTGCAAAAACAAACAAAATGCTGTTTTCAAGTATTTAAACTGACAAATTCATGTTTCTGTCGTGTATAATAACTAATGTTGGTGAAAGCAAGATAAAATGCTGTTTTAAGCATGCAAAAGCATACAAAACACCGTTTTCAAGTATTTAAACTGTCATATTCATGCACATTTCGTGCGTAATAGCTTATGTTTGCAAAATCAAGATAAAATAGCTGTTTTCAGCTTGCAAAAACATACAAAATGTTGTTTTCAAGTATTTAAACTGAAATATTCATGTTTCTGTCGTGTATAATAGCTAATGTTTCTGAAAGCAAGATAAAAATGCTGTTTTAAGCATGCAAAAGCATACAAAACACCGTTTTCAAGTATTTAAACTGTCATATTCTTGAACATGTCGTGAGTAATGGCTTATGTTTGCAAAATTAAGATAAAATAGCTGTTTTCAGCTTGTAAAAACAAACAAAATGCTGTTTTCAAGTATTTAAACTGACAAATTCATGTTTCTGTCGTGTATAATAGCTACTGTTGGTGAAAGCAAGATAAAAATTCTGTTTTAAGCATGCAAAGCATACAAAACACCGTTTTCAAGTATTTAAACTGTCATATTCATGTTTCTGTCGTGTATAATAACTAATGTTGGTGAAAGCAAGATAAAATGCTGTTTTAAGCATGCAAAAGCATACAAAACACCGTTTTCAAGTATTTAAACTGTCATATTCATGCACATGTCGTGCGTAATAGCTTATGTTTGCAAAATCAAGATAAAATCGCTGTTTTCAGCTTGCAAAAACATACAAAATGCTGTTTTAAAGTATTTAAACTGTCATATTCATGTTTCTGTCGTGTATAATAGCTAATGTTGGTGAAAGCAAGATAAAAATGCTGTTTTAAGCATGCAAAAGCATACAAAACACAGTTTTCAAGTATTTAAACTGTCATATTCATGTTTCTGTCATGTATAATAGCTAATGTTGGTGAAAGCAAAACAAAAATGCAGTTTTAAGCATGCAAAAGCATACAAAACACCGTATTCAAGTATTTAAACTGTCATATTCATGTATATGTCGTGTGTAATAGCTTATGTTTGCAAAACCAAGATAAAATAGCTGTATTCAGCTTGCAAAAACATAAAAACTGCTGTTTTCAAGTATTTAAACTGAAAGATTCATGTTTCTGTCGTGTATAATAGCTAATGTTGGTGAAAGCAAGATAAAAATGCTGTTTTAAGCATGCAAAAGCATACAAAACACCGTTTTCAAGTATATAAACTGTCATATTCATGTTTATGCCGTGTATAATAGCTAATATTGGTGAAAGCAAGATAAAAATGCTGTTTTAAGCATGCAAAAGCATACAAAACACCGTTTTCAAGTATTTAAACTGTCATATTCATATTTCTGTCGTGTATAATAGCTAATGTTGGTGAAAGCAAGATGAAAATGCTGTTTTAAGCATGCAAAAGCATACAAAACACCGTATTCAAGTATTTAAACTGTCATATTCATGTATATGTCGTGTGTAATAGCTTATGTTTGCAAAACCAAGATAAAATAGCTGTATTCAGCTTGCAAAAACATACAAAATGCTGTTTTCAAGTATTTAAACTGAAAGATTCATGGTTCTGTCGTGTATAATAGCTAATGTTGGTGAAAGCAAGATAAAAATGCTGTTTTAAGCATGCAAAAGCATACAAAACACCGTTTTCAAGTATATAAACTGGGCCAGGCGCTTTGCGAATTTTAGTCTGCTGCAGCAAGTGTGCAACTTTCTTGGGCGTGGTAAATTTTATCGGCGAGTGCTGGGTTTCTCGCATTTTCCTGGCAACTTTACGATTTGTGCTGATGATGAAGTCAAGATCAGCATGTTCGTAGTTGGCCGAACATTGGCGCTCGAGGCTCTCTGCAATAGCTTCGGCTTTGTCTGAAGCCGTATATTGCAGACCTCCAGTGCTGTGAATCACTCGGGCTGGTGCCTTTTTGTGACGCAGCGCTTTGCTGAGACGCCAGAACTTGGTGTCTTCATCATCAGCTGATGCCAGGCATTTTTTCCAGCACTCGTTACGATGTTGACGGATCGCGTCTCGCAACTCAGTGGTAGCTCGGTTGTAGATCCTCTTATCTTGAGGATCCCAACTCCGCTGCCAGTTTCGCCGAGCTAGCCTACGTTCCACGATGAGACGTAGAATTTCAGGGGGTAGTTTTGGACCTGGAGCCGTCCTGTTAGGGATGGTCTGGCTACAGGTGGTGATGGCTTGTTGAATCTTTTTTGTAAGATCATCAACTGCAGCTTCAAGCTGTTGCACCGTAATGATGGCTGGTATTGGACCTAGGTCTCTTGCCAGCACATCGGTGAACAGCTGCCAGTCAACCTTGCGGCTTGTGTTTGGCTGGTTGATGCTACACGCACCAAGCTCCAGGTCTAGCACTATGGGGTTGTGGTCGGATGACAGATCGTTAACTGTCTCTAACGTATAGTTACAGTTAACGCTCCGAAGCACGGCGATGTCGAGAATATCAGGGGCGTAACCCCTAGCGTCATAATATGTTGGTTCGTCCGGACCGACAACATCAAGCTGCTGCTGAGTAGCTACTCTGAGCAGGGATCTACCCCGCCCATTAGTTACTCTACTCTGCCATGCCGGATGTTTGGCATTGAAATCACCAGCCAAGATGACCGGCAGGTTGTCCTCGTTGAGGATGGCCCGAATGTCATCTGGCTCTAGTGGTTTCGATGGCGAGTTGTAGCAGCTGACCACGCGAACGGGGCCTAGCCTTTCGGTGTTCACGACCACACCGCAAGTTTCCAAGTTAATTAGTCCTGGAGAATCAACGCCCGAGTGTTCGAGCGTCCTCCGGACAAAAACAGCGGTGCCGCCACCGTTTCCATCACGGTCTTGGCGGTGCGTCGTGCAGTTCCGAAGACTGCGCGTGTTGTGGTGTGGCTTTAGGAACGTTTCCTGCACCAACACTATGTCGGCCCGGAGCCTATGACACAGCTCTTCGAGTTCATTTAATTTCTCGTGAATGGAATTTGCATTCCACGAGACGATCCTCAGCTTGCTGGCCGGGTTTGTTCTAATTGCTGCCATTTGTAAAGGTAGCAAGTAGAGTAGGTAGCGTATTTAGCGCTAGTTTCAGTAGGTCGCCAGTGTTTTTGACGCTGGACAGTTGCTGCACGAAGTCGAGCAAGCTATTGCAGACAGCTTCCAGGTTGATGCCAGACAGCAAGTCTATCAGCCTGTTGAGGCTGCTGCTGTCGTTGGTGCTACTGGATTTGCTGCTGCTGATGGTTTTGCTGCCGTTTTTGCGGCCGCTTTTACCTTTAGCAGCAGCTGGCTTCTGCTTAAGCTTTTTGGCCTTGAGTTTAGCCGCTGATTTGCTAACAGTTGCAGTAGCTGTGGATGCAGCTTGTGCAGCGACTGGAATAGCAGTCAAAGTGATCGCTGGTGCAGCAGCTGGAGCTGCTGCATTTGGTGCAGCAGCTGGAGCTGTTGCGTTTGGTGCGGCGGCGGGAGTAGTGGCTTGTGAGTTTGTTGTTTGACCAACTGTGGCGGGTGCCGTGTTGGCAACAACTTTAGCGTAGGAGCGCTTGCTGTTGGCCTTTTTTAGATCAACAGCTTGCTGATACACTCTGCAGCCACGGTAATTGGCAGTGTGCTGCTCATGACAATTAGCACATTTAGCGGTGTGCTGTTCGCGGTCTGTCTTTAGACACTCTTGGGTGGAGTGCATTTCACCACAACGAACGCATTTCCATGCCTTGTTGCAGCAGCTAGATGCATGTCCGAAGGACTGGCACCTATGACACTGCCCGGGAGCAGTAGATTTCCTCTTGGCTTCTACTGAAACCTTCAGAAAGAACAGATCAGTTAAATTAAAAATTGATCTGTTCGTCTCGTTTTTATCAAGTAGGACTGCTACTAAGTTCTGGGTTTTTCCCAGCCGGTACGCGTTTAAGGGTGAGAACCCTTTATCGCGCAATTCATTTATTATGTCTTCGATAGTCAAAGACTTTTCAATTCCGTGGATAACCACGTGCAGCGGTTTCTCCGACGGAAGTCTAAATGTAAAAAATTCAGCCTGAGCTCCCGATAACAGCGACTGCAACTTTCTGTAGTCGCTCACTGTTTCAGGTTGGATTTTAATTCCGTCTTTAGTCGTTTTTGACGACTTTACACGGATGTTTGCCTGGCGAATTGCATGAGCAGTCGCTTTCCACGAGCCCACATTCGTGACGAAGATGGGCGGTGGAGTGCGCTGCTTGTTAGTTCCAGCTGGTGCTGGGGAGGAATCAGGGTTAGAGGGCTCGCCCGAGGCCAACGTTTCGTTGTCTGACAAGACTTCGAAACGGTTGCCTGTTGGCACAATCTGGGAATCAATTTTTTGTTTTTTAGCAGTATTTACTAATTTAAAATCATCCGCATTTTCCTTGTCAGGATTTATCGCGGCGGTTGCTGAAGTATGCGAAACGCATATTTCCATGGGGGCTGATAAATTTGAATCTCCTACCTTAGAGTTTGAAGTCGAAGCCGTTGGTTGGCTGGTGCCAGGTTCGGTCGCTGGTGCGTCAGTAAAGGTCACGACGGCACGTGGTCGGCCCCTCAGTTTGGCTTCCAAAAGCCTGATTTTTTTGGATTTCAGATCCAGCAGTTTTTTCGTCGTTTTGGTAGTCAAACTACTCTTCTCATAAGCGCTGATAAGCGCCGTGACGCGTTCCAGCTCACTGATGGTTTGGGCCATCATAGCTCACTGCACAAAAACACTAAAAATTTTTAATTGTCCTTGTCGTTTGCACTAACAACACTTGAAATCGCAAGAGCGAAACTGAATAACTACCTGGCGGATGCCATACACGTATTAACGCAGGTCAATCCACGCCAGGTACACAAATGTCCAAATGTAAACGTTTTATAAAGGTCAGTGACTTCAGCATCGATATCATATGATTGTGACATTTAACAAGAAAGAACAGAAAAATAATAATTACTGAAATCTTCAAGGTTTCAGGTGTATAGTTCACAGGTAAGCGACAAGAAGCATGTTCTGGCATATATACTTAAGTTAAGACACTGACTCAGTAGATTTGCCATTTGATGTGTTTAGTAAATTTCGACTCACTTTTATTTTTAAAATAAAATTGATGTAAAGTAACATTTAAATATAAAGTTAAATGCGTTAAGATGGTACAATTTTAGCCAAATCCTTAATATTAGAGACTATGAACTTTTTGGGCTGACCGTTAGTAGTTGTGTTGATGAATATTCGTCCATCTGATGTCCAAACGTTGGCGGTGGAAAACTTTTCAATTGCAGCTCTAAGAACGGCTACCCTTGATGATGTTAGGTCTTCACGAATTGTAATACCAGAACCCTTTAGTTTTTTCTTCTCCTTGAATATTTTGTCACGAGAACGATAGCTCACAAATTTAACGATGACGGGCCTGGTTGTATTTTTCTTGGGTACACCTATCCGATGGCAGCGGTCAATTTCGTTTACATCAATGTTCACATGTAGATCAGTACGGCAGAAGTTCACTATACGTTCATCCATATTTTCATTTCGCACTTCGGGAAGTCCGAAAATACGTATATTATTACGCCGAGTATATTGTTCGAGATTGTCTACATTTTGAGCGGTATTTAAGTATTTATTATTAAGATCACGATTTTCTCGTTTCACGTTAAGCAGTTCATCTTCCAATGCTTTTATTTTAGCACCAAACACTTTTTCAACCGCACAAGACACTTCGGTGACAATAGTATTCAGCCACTCTTTATTTGCACTCAACCTCAAAAAAGAGGTGCTTATTAGATCTATGATGGTATCCTTGTCATCGCGGGTAAGCATCTTGGATTGATTATGCTTAAAGATGGATGAACTTTAAACAGATACTTAAAAAAAATAAGTTTTTGCAAATCAATTTACGTTCGCCGGAGCACGCTACTACAACGTCTATCTCATCACACGTCTTTACAACATCCACGTCTTTACAACATAATAGCTACTGTTGGTGAAAGCAAGATAAAAATGCTGTTTTAAGCATGCAAAGCATACAAAACACCGTTTTCAAGTATTTAAACTGTCATATTCATGTTTCTGTCGTGTATAATAACTAATGTTGGTGAAAGCAAGATAAAATGCTGTTTTAAGCATGCAAAAGCATACAAAACACAGTTTTCAAGTATTTAAACTGTCATATTCATGCACATGTCGTGCGTAATGGCTTATGTTTGCAAAATCAAGATAAAATAGCTATTTTCAGCTTGCAAAAACATACAAAATGCTGTTTTCAAGTATTTAAACTGAAAGATTCATGTTTCTGTCGTGTATAATAGCTAATGTTCGTGAAAGCAAGATAAAAATGCTGTTCTAAGCATGCAAAAGCATACAAAACACCGTTTTCAAGTATTTAAACTGTCATATTCATGTATATGTCGTGTGTAATGGCTTATGTTTGCAAAAGCAAGATAAAAATGCTGTTTTAAGCATACAAAAGCATACAAAACACCGTTTTTAAGTATTTAAACTGTCATATTCATGTTTCTGTCGTGTATAATAGCTAATGTTGGTGAAAGCAAGATAAATATGCTGTTTTAAGCATGCAAAAGCATACAAAACTCCGTTTTCAAGTATTTAAACTGTCATATTCATGTTTCTGTCGTGTATAAAAGCTAATGTTGGTGAAAGCAAGATAAAAATGCAGTTCTAAGCATGCAAAAGCATACAAAACACCGTTTTCAAGTATTTAAACTGTCATATTCATGTATATATCGTGTGTAATGGCTTATGTTTTAAAAATCAAGATAAAATAGCTATTTTCAGCTTGCAAAAACATACAAAATACTGTTTTCAAGTATTTAAACTGAAAGATTCATGTTTCTGTCGTGTATAATAGCTAATGTTGGTGAAAGCAAGATAAAAATGCTGTTTTAAGCATGCAAAAGCATACAAAACACCGTTTTCAAGTATATAAACTGTCATATTCATGTTTCTGCCGTGTATAATAGCTAATATTGGTGAAAGCAAGATAAAAATGCTGTTTTAAACATGCAAAAGCATACAAAACACCGTTTTCAAGTATTTAAACTGTCATATTCATGTTTCTGTCGTGTATAATAGCTAATGTTGGTGAAAGCAAGATAAAAATGCTGTTTTAAGCATGCAAAAGCATACAAAACACCGTTTTTAAGTATTTAAACTGTCATATTCATGTATATGTCGTGTGTAATGGCTTATGTTTTCAAAATCAAGATAAAATAGCTATTTTCAGCTTGCAAAAACATACAAAATGCTGTTTTCAAGTATTTTAACTGTCATATTCATGTTTCTGTCGTGTATAATAGCTAATGTTGGTGAAAGCAAGATAAATATGCTGTTTTAAGCATGCAAAAGCATACAAAACTCCGTTTTCAAGTATTTAAACTGTCATATTCATGTTTCTGTCGTGTATAAAAGCTAATGTTGGTGAAAGCAAGATAAAAATGCTGTTCTAAGCATGCAAAAGCATACAAAACACCGTTTTCAAGTATGTAAACTGTCATATTCATGTACATGTCGTGTGTAATGGCTTATGTTTGCAAAATCAAGATAAAATAGCTGTTTTCAGCTTGCAAAAACATACAAAATGCTGTTTTCAAGTATTTGAACTGTCATATTCATGTTTCTGTCGTGTGTTATAGCTAATATTGGTGAAAGCAAGATAAAAATGATGTTTTAAGCATGCAAAAGCATACAAAACACCGTTTTCAAGTATTTAAACTGTCATATTCATGTACATGTCGTGTGTAATGGCTTATGTTTGCAAAATCAAGATAAAATAGCTGTTTTCAGCTTGCAAAAACAAACAAAATGCTGTTTTCAAGTATTTAAACTGACAAATTCATGTTTCTGTCGTGTATAATAACTAATGTTGGTGAAAGCAAGATAAAATGCTGTTTTAAGCATGCAAAAGCATACAAAACACCGTTTTCAAGTATTTAAACTGTCATATTCATGCACATTTCGTGCGTAATAGCTTATGTTTGCAAAATCAAGATAAAATCGCTGTTTTCAGCTTGCAAAAACATACAAAATGCTGTTTTCAAGTATTTAAACTGTCATATTCAAGTTTCTGTCGTGTATAACAGCTAATGTTGGTGAAAGCAAGATAAAAATGCTGTTTTAAGCATGCAAAAGCATACAAAACACCGTTTTCAAGTATTTAAACTGTCATATTCATGTTTCTGTCGTGTATAATAGCTAATGTTGGTGAAAGCAAGATAAAAATGCTGTTTTAAGCATGCAAAAGCATACAAAACACCGTTTTCAAGTATATAAACTGTCATATTCATGTATATGTCGTGTGTAATGGCTTATGTTTTCAAAATCAAGATAAAATAGCTATTTTCAGCTTGCAAAAACATACAAAATGCTGTTTTCAAGTATTTAAACTGTCATATTCATGTTTCTGTCGTGTATAATAGCTAATGTTGGTGAAAGCAAGATAAAAATGCTGTTTTAAGCATGCAAAAGCATACAAAACACCGTTTTCAAGTATTTAAACTGTCATATTCATGTATATGTCGTGTGTAATAGCTTATGTTTGCAAAACCAAGATAAAATATCTGTATTCAGCTTGCAAAAACATACAAAATGCTGTTTTCAAGTATTTAAACTGAAAGATTCATGTTTCTGTCGTGTATAATAGCTAATGTTGGTGAAAGCAAGATAAAAATGCTGTTTTAAGCATGCAAAAGCATACAAAACACCGTTTTCAAGTATTTAAACTGTCATATTCATGTATATGTCGTGTGTAATGGCTTATGTTTGCAAAATCAAGATAAAATAGCTGTTTTCAGCTTGCAAAAACATACAAAATGTTGTTTTCAAGTATTTAAACTGAAATATTCATGTTTCTGTCGTGTATAATAGCTAATGTTTCTGAAAGCAAGATAAAAATGCTGTTTTAAGCATGCAAAAGCATACAAAACACCGTTTTCAAGTATTTAAACTGTCATATTCTTGAACATGTCGTGAGTAATGGCTTATGTTTGCAAAATTAAGATAAAATAGCTGTTTTCAGCTTGTAAAAACAAACAAAATGCTGTTTTCAAGTATTTAAACTGACAAATTCATGTTTCTGTCGTGTATAATAGCTACTGTTGGTGAAAGCAAGATAAAAATTCTGTTTTAAGCATGCAAAGCATACAAAACACCGTTTTCAAGTATTTAAACTGTCATATTCATGTTTCTGTCGTGTATAATAACTAATGTTGGTGAAAGCAAGATAAAATGCTGTTTTAAGCATGCAAAAGCATACAAAACACCGTTTTCAAGTATTTAAACTGTCATATTCATGCACATGTCGTGCGTAATAGCTTATGTTTGCAAAATCAAGATAAAATCGCTGTTTTTAGCTTGCAAAAACATACAAAATGCTGTTTTAAAGTATTTAAACTGTCATATTCATGTTTCTGTCGTGTATAATAGCTAATGTTGGTGAAAGCAAGATAAAAATGCTGTTTTAAGCATGCAAAAGCATACAAAACACAGTTTTCAAGTATTTAAACTGTCATATTCATGTTTCTGTCGTGTATAATAGCTAATGTTGGTGAAAGCAAAACAAAAATGCAGTTTTAAGCATGCAAAAGCATACAAAACACCGTATTCAAGTATTTAAACTGTCATATTCATGTATATGTCGTGTGTAATAGCTTATGTTTGCAAAACCAAGATAAAATAGCTGTATTCAGCTTGCAAAAACATAAAAACTGCTGTTTTCAAGTATTTAAACTGAAAGATTCATGTTTCTGTCGTGTATAATAGCTAATGTTGGTGAAAGCAAGATAAAAATGCTGTTTTAAGCATGCATAAGCATACAAAACACCGTTTTCAAGTATATAAACTGTCATATTCATGTTTATGCCGTGTATAATAGCTAATATTGGTGAAAGCAAGATAAAAATGCTGTTTTAAGCATGCAAAAGCATACAAAACACCGTTTTCAAGTATTTAAACTGTCATATTCATATTTCTGTCGTGTATAATAGCTAATGTTGGTGAAAGCAAGATGAAAATGCTGTTTTAAGCATGCAAAAGCATACAAAACACCGTATTCAAGTATTTAAACTGTCATATTCATGTATATGTCGTGTGTAATAGCTTATGTTTGCAAAACCAAGATAAAATAGCTGTATTCAGCTTGCAAAAACATACAAAATGCTGTTTTCAAGTATTTAAACTGAAAGATTCATGGTTCTGTCGTGTATAATAGCTAATGTTGGTGAAAGCAAGATAAAAATGCTGTTTTAAGCATGCAAAAGCATACAAAACACCGTTTTCAAGTATATAAACTGTCATATTCATGTTTCTGTCGTGTATAATAACTAATGTTGGTGAAAGCAAGATAAAAATGCTGTTTTAAGCATGCAAAAGCATACAAAACACCGTTTTTAAGTATTTAAACTGTCATATTCATGTATATGTCGTGTGTAATGGCTTATGTTTTCAAAATCAAGATAAAATAGCTATTTTCAGCTTGCAAAAACATACAAAATGCTGTTTTCAAGTATTTTAACTGTCATATTCATGTTTCTGTCGTGTATAATAGCTAATGTTGGTGAAAGCAAGATAAATATGCTGTTTTAAGCATGCAAAAGCATACAAAACTCCGTTTTCAAGTATTTAAACTGTCATATTCATGTTTCTGTCGTGTATAAAAGCTAATGTTGGTGAAAGCAAGATAAAAATGCTGTTCTAAGCATGCAAAAGCATACAAAACACCGTTTTCAAGTATGTAAACTGTCATATTCATGTACATGTCGTGTGTAATGGCTTATGTTTGCAAAATCAAGATAAAATAGCTGTTTTCAGCTTGCAAAAACATACAAAATGCTGTTTTCAAGTATTTGAACTGTCATATTCATGTTTCTGTCGTGTGTTATAGCTAATATTGGTGAAAGCAAGATAAAAATGATGTTTTAAGCATGCAAAAGCATACAAAACACCGTTTTCAAGTATTTAAACTGTCATATTCATGTACATGTCGTGTGTAATGGCTTATGTTTGCAAAATCAAGATAAAATAGCTGTTTTCAGCTTGCAAAAACAAACAAAATGCTGTTTTCAAGTATTTAAACTGACAAATTCATGTTTCTGTCGTGTATAATAACTAATGTTGGTGAAAGCAAGATAAAATGCTGTTTTAAGCATGCAAAAGCATACAAAACACCGTTTTCAAGTATATAAACTGTCATATTCATGTATATGTCGTGTGTAATGGCTTATGTTTTCAAAATCAAGATAAAATAGCTATTTTCAGCTTGCAAAAACATACAAAATGCTGTTTTCAAGTATTTAAACTGTCATATTCATGTTTCTGTCGTGTATAATAGCTAATGTTGGTGAAAGCAAGATAAAAATGCTGTTTTAAGCATGCAAAAGCATACAAAACACCGTTTTCAAGTATTTAAACTGTCATATTCATGTATATGTCGTGTGTAATAGCTTATGTTTGCAAAACCAAGATAAAATATCTGTATTCAGCTTGCAAAAACATACAAAATGCTGTTTTCAAGTATTTAAACTGAAAGATTCATGTTTCTGTCGTGTATAATAGCTAATGTTGGTGAAAGCAAGATAAAAATGCTGTTTTAAGCATGCAAAAGCATACAAAACACCGTTTTCAAGTATTTAAACTGTCATATTCATGTATATGTCGTGTGTAATGGCTTATGTTTGCAAAATCAAGATAAAATAGCTGTTTTCAGCTTGCAAAAACATACAAAATGTTGTTTTCAAGTATTTAAACTGAAATATTCATGTTTCTGTCGTGTATAATAGCTAATGTTTCTGAAAGCAAGATAAAAATGCTGTTTTAAGCATGCAAAAGCATACAAAACACCGTTTTCAAGTATTTAAACTGTCATATTCTTGAACATGTCGTGAGTAATGGCTTATGTTTGCAAAATTAAGATAAAATAGCTGTTTTCAGCTTGTAAAAACAAACAAAATGCTGTTTTCAAGTATTTAAACTGACAAATTCATGTTTCTGTCGTGTATAATAGCTACTGTTGGTGAAAGCAAGATAAAAATTCTGTTTTAAGCATGCAAAGCATACAAAACACCGTTTTCAAGTATTTAAACTGTCATATTCATGTTTCTGTCGTGTATAATAACTAATGTTGGTGAAAGCAAGATAAAATGCTGTTTTAAGCATGCAAAAGCATACAAAACACCGTTTTCAAGTATTTAAACTGTCATATTCATGCACATGTCGTGCGTAATAGCTTATGTTTGCAAAATCAAGATAAAATCGCTGTTTTCAGCTTGCAAAAACATACAAAATGCTGTTTTAAAGTATTTAAACTGTCATATTCATGTTTCTGTCGTGTATAATAGCTAATGTTGGTGAAAGCAAGATAAAAATGCTGTTTTAAGCATGCAAAAGCATACAAAACACAGTTTTCAAGTATTTAAACTGTCATATTCATGTTTCTGTCGTGTATAATAGCTAATGTTGGTGAAAGCAAAACAAAAATGCAGTTTTAAGCATGCAAAAGCATACAAAACACCGTATTCAAGTATTTAAACTGTCATATTCATGTATATGTCGTGTGTAATAGCTTATGTTTGCAAAACCAAGATAAAATAGCTGTATTCAGCTTGCAAAAACATAAAAACTGCTGTTTTCAAGTATTTAAACTGAAAGATTCATGTTTCTGTCGTGTATAATAGCTAATGTTGGTGAAAGCAAGATAAAAATGCTGTTTTAAGCATGCAAAAGCATACAAAACACCGTTTTCAAGTATATAAACTGTCATATTCATGTTTATGCCGTGTATAATAGCTAATATTGGTGAAAGCAAGATAAAAATGCTGTTTTAAGCATGCAAAAGCATACAAAACACCGTTTTCAAGTATTTAAACTGTCATATTCATATTTCTGTCGTGTATAATAGCTAATGTTGGTGAAAGCAAGATGAAAATGCTGTTTTAAGCATGCAAAAGCATACAAAACACCGTATTCAAGTATTTAAACTGTCATATTCATGTATATGTCGTGTGTAATAGCTTATGTTTGCAAAACCAAGATAAAATAGCTGTATTCAGCTTGCAAAAACATACAAAATGCTGTTTTCAAGTATTTAAACTGAAAGATTCATGGTTCTGTCGTGTATAATAGCTAATGTTGGTGAAAGCAAGATAAAAATGGTGTTTTAAGCATGCAAAAGCATACAAAACACCGTTTTCAAGTATATAAACTGGGCCAGGCGCTTTGCGAATTTTAGTCTGCTGCAGCAAGTGTGCAACTTTCTTGGGCGTGGTAAATTTTATCGGCGAGTGCTGGGTTTCTCGCATTTTCCTGGCAACTTTACGATTTGTGCTGATGATGAAGTCAAGATCAGCATGTTCGTAGTTGGCCGAACATTGGCGCTCGAGGCTCTCTGCAATAGCTTCGGCTTTGTCTGAAGCCGTATATTGCAGACCTCCAGTGCTGTGAATCACTCGGGCTGGTGCCTTTTTGTGACGCAGCGCTTTGCTGAGACGCCAGAACTTGGTGTCTTCATCATCAGCTGATGCCAGGCATTTTTTCCAGCACTCGTTACGATGTTGACGGATCGCGTCTCGCAACTCAGTGGTAGCTCGGTTGTAGATCCTCTTATCTTGAGGATCCCAACTCCGCTGCCAGTTTCGCCGAGCTAGCCTACGTTCCACGATGAGACGTAGAATTTCAGGGGGTAGTTTTGGACCTGGAGCCGTCCTGTTAGGGATGGTCTGGCTACAGGTGGTGATGGCTTGTTGAATCTTTTTTGTAAGATCATCAACTGCAGCTTCAAGCTGTTGCACCGTAATGATGGCTGGTATTGGACCTAGGTCTCTTGCCAGCACATCGGTGAACAGCTGCCAGTCAACCTTGCGGCTTGTGTTTGGCTGGTTGATGCTACACGCACCAAGCTCCAGGTCTAGCACTATGGGGTTGTGGTCGGATGACAGATCGTTAACTGTCTCTAACGTATAGTTACAGTTAACGCTCCGAAGCACGGCGATGTCGAGAATATCAGGGGCGTAACCCCTAGCGTCATAATATGTTGGTTCGTCCGGACCGACAACATCAAGCTGCTGCTGAGTAGCTAC
The DNA here is from genome assembly GCA_963942605.1 of Poecilus cupreus. Classification (NCBI taxonomy): domain Eukaryota; kingdom Metazoa; phylum Arthropoda; class Insecta; order Coleoptera; family Carabidae; genus Poecilus; species Poecilus cupreus. The sequence goes on along the minus strand of CAWWDY010000606.1, from coordinate 7,738 downwards.
TCTGAGCAGGGATCTACCCCGCCCATTAGTTACTCTACTCTGCCATGCCGGATGTTTGGCATTGAAATCACCAGCCAAGATGACCGGCAGGTTGTCCTCGTTGAGGATGGCCCGAATGTCATCTGGCTCTAGTGGTTTCGATGGCGAGTTGTAGCAGCTGACCACGCGAACGGGGCCTAGCCTTTCGGTGTTCACGACCACACCGCAAGTTTCCAAGTTAATTAGTCCTGGAGAATCAACGCCCGAGTGTTCGAGCGTCCTCCGGACAAAAACAGCGGTGCCGCCACCGTTTCCATCACGGTCTTGGCGGTGCGTCGTGCAGTTCCGAAGACTGCGCGTGTTGTGGTGTGGCTTTAGGAACGTTTCCTGCACCAACACTATGTCGGCCCGGAGCCTATGACACAGCTCTTCGAGTTCATTTAATTTCTCGTGAATGGAATTTGCATTCCACGAGACGATCCTCAGCTTGCTGGCCGGGTTTGTTCTAATTGCTGCCATTTGTAAAGGTAGCAAGTAGAGTAGGTAGCGTATTTAGCGCTAGTTTCAGTAGGTCGCCAGTGTTTTTGACGCTGGACAGTTGCTGCACGAAGTCGAGCAAGCTATTGCAGACAGCTTCCAGGTTGATGCCAGACAGCAAGTCTATCAGCCTGTTGAGGCTGCTGCTGTCGTTGGTGCTACTGGATTTGCTGCTGCTGATGGTTTTGCTGCCGTTTTTGCGGCCGCTTTTACCTTTAGCAGCAGCTGGCTTCTGCTTAAGCTTTTTGGCCTTGAGTTTAGCCGCTGATTTGCTAACAGTTGCAGTAGCTGTGGATGCAGCTTGTGCAGCGACTGGAATAGCAGTCAAAGTGATCGCTGGTGCAGCAGCTGGAGCTGCTGCATTTGGTGCAGCAGCTGGAGCTGTTGCGTTTGGTGCGGCGGCGGGAGTAGTGGCTTGTGAGTTTGTTGTTTGACCAACTGTGGCGGGTGCCGTGTTGGCAACAACTTTAGCGTAGGAGCGCTTGCTGTTGGCCTTTTTTAGATCAACAGCTTGCTGATACACTCTGCAGCCACGGTAATTGGCAGTGTGCTGCTCATGACAATTAGCACATTTAGCGGTGTGCTGTTCGCGGTCTGTCTTTAGACACTCTTGGGTGGAGTGCATTTCACCACAACGAACGCATTTCCATGCCTTGTTGCAGCAGCTAGATGCATGTCCGAAGGACTGGCACCTATGACACTGCCCGGGAGCAGTAGATTTCCTCTTGGCTTCTACTGAAACCTTCAGAAAGAACAGATCAGTTAAATTAAAAATTGATCTGTTCGTCTCGTTTTTATCAAGTAGGACTGCTACTAAGTTCTGGGTTTTTCCCAGCCGGTACGCGTTTAAGGGTGAGAACCCTTTATCGCGCAATTCATTTATTATGTCTTCGATAGTCAAAGACTTTTCAATTCCGTGGATAACCACGTGCAGCGGTTTCTCCGACGGAAGTCTAAATGTAAAAAATTCAGCCTGAGCTCCCGATAACAGCGACTGCAACTTTCTGTAGTCGCTCACTGTTTCAGGTTGGATTTTAATTCCGTCTTTAGTCGTTTTTGACGACTTTACACGGATGTTTGCCTGGCGAATTGCATGAGCAGTCGCTTTCCACGAGCCCACATTCGTGACGAAGATGGGCGGTGGAGTGCGCTGCTTGTTAGTTCCAGCTGGTGCTGGGGAGGAATCAGGGTTAGAGGGCTCGCCCGAGGCCAACGTTTCGTTGTCTGACAAGACTTCGAAACGGTTGCCTGTTGGCACAATCTGGGAATCAATTTTTTGTTTTTTAGCAGTATTTACTAATTTAAAATCATCCGCATTTTCCTTGTCAGGATTTATCGCGGCGGTTGCTGAAGTATGCGAAACGCATATTTCCATGGGGGCTGATAAATTTGAATCTCCTACCTTAGAGTTTGAAGTCGAAGCCGTTGGTTGGCTGGTGCCAGGTTCGGTCGCTGGTGCGTCAGTAAAGGTCACGACGGCACGTGGTCGGCCCCTCAGTTTGGCTTCCAAAAGCCTGATTTTTTTGGATTTCAGATCCAGCAGTTTTTTCGTCGTTTTGGTAGTCAAACTACTCTTCTCATAAGCGCTGATAAGCGCCGTGACGCGTTCCAGCTCACTGATGGTTTGGGCCATCATAGCTCACTGCACAAAAACACTAAAAATTTTTAATTGTCCTTGTCGTTTGCACTAACAACACTTGAAATCGCAAGAGCGAAACTGAATAACTACCTGGCGGATGCCATACACGTATTAACGCAGGTCAATCCACGCCAGGTACACAAATGTCCAAATGTAAACGTTTTATAAAGGTCAGTGACTTCAGCATCGATATCATATGATTGTGACATTTAACAAGAAAGAACAGAAAAATAATAATTACTGAAATCTTCAAGGTTTCAGGTGTATAGTTCACAGGTAAGCGACGAGAAGCATGTTCTGGCATATATACTTAAGTTAAGACACTGACTCAGTAGATTTGCAATTTGATGTGTTTAGTAAATTTCGACTCACTTTTATTTTTAAAATAAAATTGATGTAAAGTAACATTTAAATATAAAGTTAAATGCGTTAAGATGGTACAATTTTAGCCAAATCCTTAATATTAGAGACTATGAACTTTTTGGGCTGACCGTTAGTAGTTGTGTTGATGAATATTCGTCCATCTGATGTCCAAACGTTGGCGGTGGAAAACTTTTCAATTGCAGCTCTAAGAACGGCTACCCTTGATGATGTTAGGTCTTCACGAATTGTAATACCAGAACCCTTTAGTTTTTTCTTCTCCTTGAATATTTTGTCACGAGAACGATAGCTCACAAATTTAACGATGACGGGCCTGGTTGTATTTTTCTTGGGTACACCTATCCGATGGCAGCGGTCAATTTCGTTTACATCAATGTTCACATGTAGATCAGTACGGCAGAAGTTCACTATACGTTCATCCATATTTTCATTTCGCACTTCGGGAAGTCCGAAAATACGTATATTATTACGCCGAGTATATTGTTCGAGATTGTCTACATTTTGAGCGGTATTTAAGTATTTATTATTAAGATCACGATTTTCTCGTTTCACGTTAAGCAGTTCATCTTCCAATGCTCTTATTTTAGCACCAAACACTTTTTCAACCGCACAAGACACTTCGGTGACAATAGTATTCAGCCACTCTTTATTTGCACTCAACCTCAAAAAAGAGGTGCTTATTAGATCTATGATGGTATCCTTGTCATCGCGGGTAAGCATCTTGGATTGATTATGCTTAAAGATGGATGAACTTTAAACAGATACTTAAAAAAAATAAGTTTTTGCAAATCAATTTACGTTCGCCGGAGCACGCTACTACAACGTCTATCTCATCACACGTCTTTACAACATCCACGTCTTTACAACATAATAGCTACTGTTGGTGAAAGCAAGATAAAAATGCTGTTTTAAGCATGCAAAGCATACAAAACACCGTTTTCAAGTATTTAAACTGTCATATTCATGTTTCTGTCGTGTATAATAACTAATGTTGGTGAAAGCAAGATAAAATGCTGTTTTAAGCATGCAAAAGCATACAAAACACAGTTTTCAAGTATTTAAACTGTCATATTCATGCACATGTCGTGCGTAATGGCTTATGTTTGCAAAATCAAGATAAAATAGCTATTTTCAGCTTGCAAAAACATACAAAATGCTGTTTTCAAGTATTTAAACTGAAAGATTCATGTTTCTGTCGTGTATAATAGCTAATGTTCGTGAAAGCAAGATAAAAATGCTGTTCTAAGCATGCAAAAGCATACAAAACACCGTTTTCAAGTATTTAAACTGTCATATTCATGTATATGTCGTGTGTAATGGCTTATGTTTGCAAAAGCAAGATAAAAATGCTGTTTTAAGCATACAAAAGCATACAAAACACCGTTTTTAAGTATTTAAACTGTCATATTCATGTTTCTGTCGTGTATAATAGCTAATGTTGGTGAAAGCAAGATAAATATGCTGTTTTAAGCATGCAAAAGCATACAAAACTCCGTTTTCAAGTATTTAAACTGTCATATTCATGTTTCTGTCGTGTATAAAAGCTAATGTTGGTGAAAGCAAGATAAAAATGCAGTTCTAAGCATGCAAAAGCATACAAAACACCGTTTTCAAGTATTTAAACTGTCATATTCATGTATATATCGTGTGTAATGGCTTATGTTTTAAAAATCAAGATAAAATAGCTATTTTCAGCTTGCAAAAACATACAAAATACTGTTTTCAAGTATTTAAACTGAAAGATTCATGTTTCTGTCGTGTATAATAGCTAATGTTGGTGAAAGCAAGATAAAAATGCTGTTTTAAGCATGCAAAAGCATACAAAACACCGTTTTCAAGTATATAAACTGTCATATTCATGTTTCTGCCGTGTATAATAGCTAATATTGGTGAAAGCAAGATAAAAATGCTGTTTTAAACATGCAAAAGCATACAAAACACCGTTTTCAAGTATTTAAACTGTCATATTCATGTTTCTGTCGTGTATAATAGCTAATGTTGGTGAAAGCAAGATAAAAATGCTGTTTTAAGCATGCAAAAGCATACAAAACACCGTTTTTAAGTATTTAAACTGTCATATTCATGTATATGTCGTGTGTAATGGCTTATGTTTTCAAAATCAAGATAAAATAGCTATTTTCAGCTTGCAAAAACATACAAAATGCTGTTTTCAAGTATTTTAACTGTCATATTCATGTTTCTGTCGTGTATAATAGCTAATGTTGGTGAAAGCAAGATAAATATGCTGTTTTAAGCATGCAAAAGCATACAAAACTCCGTTTTCAAGTATTTAAACTGTCATATTCATGTTTCTGTCGTGTATAAAAGCTAATGTTGGTGAAAGCAAGATAAAAATGCTGTTCTAAGCATGCAAAAGCATACAAAACACCGTTTTCAAGTATGTAAACTGTCATATTCATGTACATGTCGTGTGTAATGGCTTATGTTTGCAAAATCAAGATAAAATAGCTGTTTTCAGCTTGCAAAAACATACAAAATGCTGTTTTCAAGTATTTGAACTGTCATATTCATGTTTCTGTCGTGTGTTATAGCTAATATTGGTGAAAGCAAGATAAAAATGATGTTTTAAGCATGCAAAAGCATACAAAACACCGTTTTCAAGTATTTAAACTGTCATATTCATGTACATGTCGTGTGTAATGGCTTATGTTTGCAAAATCAAGATAAAATAACTGTTTTCAGCTTGCAAAAACAAACAAAATGCTGTTTTCAAGTATTTAAACTGACAAATTCATGTTTCTGTCGTGTATAATAACTAATGTTGGTGAAAGCAAGATAAAATGCTGTTTTAAGCATGCAAAAGCATACAAAACACCGTTTTCAAGTATTTAAACTGTCATATTCATGCACATTTCGTGCGTAATAGCTTATGTTTGCAAAATCAAGATAAAATCGCTGTTTTCAGCTTGCAAAAACATACAAAATGCTGTTTTCAAGTATTTAAACTGTCATATTCAAGTTTCTGTCGTGTATAACAGCTAATGTTGGTGAAAGCAAGATAAAAATGCTGTTTTAAGCATGCAAAAGCATACAAAACACCGTTTTCAAGTATTTAAACTGTCATATTCATGTTTCTGTCGTGTATAATAGCTAATGTTGGTGAAAGCAAGATAAAAATGCTGTTTTAAGCATGCAAAAGCATACAAAACACCGTTTTCAAGTATATAAACTGTCATATTCATGTATATGTCGTGTGTAATGGCTTATGTTTTCAAAATCAAGATAAAATAGCTATTTTCAGCTTGCAAAAACATACAAAATGCTGTTTTCAAGTATTTAAACTGTCATATTCATGTTTCTGTCGTGTATAATAGCTAATGTTGGTGAAAGCAAGATAAAAATGCTGTTTTAAGCATGCAAAAGCATACAAAACACCGTTTTCAAGTATTTAAACTGTCATATTCATGTATATGTCGTGTGTAATAGCTTATGTTTGCAAAACCAAGATAAAATATCTGTATTCAGCTTGCAAAAACATACAAAATGCTGTTTTCAAGTATTTAAACTGAAAAATTCATGTTTCTGTCGTGTATAATAGCTAATGTTGGTGAAAGCAAGATAAAAATGCTGTTTTAAGCATGCAAAAGCATACAAAACACCGTTTTCAAGTATTTAAACTGTCATATTCATGTATATGTCGTGTGTAATGGCTTATGTTTGCAAAATCAAGATAAAATAGCTGTTTTCAGCTTGCAAAAACATACAAAATGTTGTTTTCAAGTATTTAAACTGAAATATTCATGTTTCTGTCGTGTATAATAGCTAATGTTTCTGAAAGCAAGATAAAAATGCTGTTTTAAGCATGCAAAAGCATACAAAACACCGTTTTCAAGTATTTAAACTGTCATATTCTTGAACATGTCGTGAGTAATGGCTTATGTTTGCAAAATTAAGATAAAATAGCTGTTTTCAGCTTGTAAAAACAAACAAAATGCTGTTTTCAAGTATTTAAACTGACAAATTCATGTTTCTGTCGTGTATAATAGCTACTGTTGGTGAAAGCAAGATAAAAATTCTGTTTTAAGCATGCAAAGCATACAAAACACCGTTTTCAAGTATTTAAACTGTCATATTCATGTTTCTGTCGTGTATAATAACTAATGTTGGTGAAAGCAAGATAAAATGCTGTTTTAAGCATGCAAAAGCATACAAAACACCGTTTTCAAGTATTTAAACTGTCATATTCATGCACATGTCGTGCGTAATAGCTTATGTTTGCAAAATCAAGATAAAATCGCTGTTTTTAGCTTGCAAAAACATACAAAATGCTGTTTTAAAGTATTTAAACTGTCATATTCATGTTTCTGTCGTGTATAATAGCTAATGTTGGTGAAAGCAAGATAAAAATGCTGTTTTAAGCATGCAAAAGCATACAAAACACAGTTTTCAAGTATTTAAACTGTCATATTCCTGTTTCTGTCGTGTATAATAGCTTATGTTTGCAAAACCAAGATAAAATAGCTGTATTCAGCTTGCAAAAACATAAAAACTGCTGTTTTCAAGTATTTAAACTGAAAGATTCATGTTTCTGTCGTGTATAATAGCTAATGTTGGTGAAAGCAAGATAAAAATGCTGTTTTAAGCATGCAAAAGCATACAAAACACAGTTTTCAAGTATTTAAACTGTCATATTCATGCACATGTCGTGCGTAATGGCTTATGTTTGCAAAATCAAGATAAAATAGCTATTTTCAGCTTGCAAAAACATACAAAATGCTGTTTTCAAGTATTTAAACTGAAAGATTCATGTTTCTGTCGTGTATAATAGCTAATGTTCGTGAAAGCAAGATAAAAATGCTGTTCTAAGCATGCAAAAGCATACAAAACACCGTTTTCAAGTATTTAAACTGTCATATTCATGTATATGTCGTGTGTAATGGCTTATGTTTGCAAAAGCAAGATAAAAATGCTGTTTTAAGCATACAAAAAGCATACAAAAACACCGTTTTTAAGTATTTAAACTGTCATATTCATGTTTCTGTCGTGTATAATAGCTAATGTTGGTGAAAGCAAGATAAATATGCTGTTTTAAGCATGCAAAAGCATACAAAACTCCGTTTTCAAGTATTTAAACTGTCATATTCATGTTTTCTGTCGTGTATAAAAGCTAATGTTGGTGAAAAGCAAGATAAAAATGCAGTTCTAAGCATGCAAAAGCATACAAAACACCGTTTTTCAAGT
>CAWWDY010000605.1:0-38568 GCA_963942605.1 Poecilus cupreus | reverse complement strand
AAACTGATAAATTCATGTTTCTTTCGTGTGAAACGGCGATTTATGAGAAATGACGATAAAATTGCTGTTTTAAACTTGCAAAAACATAGAAAAACGCTGTTTTGAACTATTCAAACTGATAAATTCATGTTTCTTACGTGTGAAACGGCGATTTATGAGTAATGACGATAAAATTGCTGTTTTAAACATGAAAAAAACATAGAAAAAACGCTGTTTTGAACTATTCAAACTGACAAATTCATGTTTCTTTCGTGTGAAACGGCGTTTTATGAGAAATGACGATAAAATTGCTGTTTTAAACTTGCAAAAACATAGAAAAACGCTGTTTTGAACTATTCAAACTGACAAATTCATGTTTCTTTCGTGTGAAACGCCGATTTATGAGAAATGACGATAAAATTGCTGTTTTAAACTTGCAAAAACATAGAAAAACGCTGTTTTCAACTATTCAAACTGACAAATTTATGTTTCTTTCGTGTGAAACGGCGATTTATGAGAAATGACGATAAAATTGCTGTTTTAAACATGAAAAAACATAGAAAAACGCTGTTTTGAACTATTCAAACTGACAAATTCATGTTTCTTCCGTGTGAAACGGCGATTTATGACAAATGACGATAAAATTGCTGTTTTAAACTTGCAAAAACATAGAAAAACGCTGTTTTCAACTATTCAAACTGACAAATCATGTTTCTTTCGTGTGAAACGGCGATGATAAAATTGCTGTTTTAAACATGAAAAAACATAGAAAAACGCTGTTTTGAACTATTCAAACTGACAAATTCATGTTTCTTTCGTGTGAAACGGCGATTTATGAGAAATGACGATAAAATTGCTGTTTTAAACTTGCAAAAACATAGAAAAACGCTGTTTTTAACTATTCAAACTGATAAATTCATGTTTCTTTCGTGTGAAACGGCGATTTATGAGAAATGACGATAAAATTGCTGTTTTAAACTTGCAAAAACATAGAAAAACGCTGTTTTTAACTATTCAAACTGATAAATTCAGGTTTCTTTCGTTCGAAACGGTGGATTTTTGTAAAATCACGATAAAACTGCTGTTTTAAACTTGCAAAAACATAGAAAAACGCTGTTTTGAACTATTCAAACTAATAAATTCATGTTTCTTTCGTGTGAAACGGCGATTTATGAGAAATGACGATAAAATTGCTGTTTTAAACTTGCAAAAACATAGAAAAACGCTTTTTTTAACTATTCAAACTGACAAATTCATGTTTCTTTCGTGTGAAACGGCGTTTTATTAGAATGAGGATAAAATTGCTGTTTAAACTTGCAAAAACATAGAAAAACGCTGTTTTGAACTATTCAAACTGACAAATTCATGTTTCTTTAGTGTGAAACGGAGATTTATGAGAAATGACGATAAAATTGCTGTTTTAAACTTGCAAAAACATAGAAAAACGCTGTTTTCAACTTTTCAAACTGACAAATTCATGTTTCTTTCGTGTGAAACGGCGATTTATGAGAAATGACGATAAAATTGCTGTTTTAAACATGAAAAAACATAGAAAAACGCTGTTTTGAACTATTCAAACTGACAAATTCATGTTTCTTTCGTGTGAAACGGCGATTTATGAGAAATGACGATAAAATTGCTGTTTTAAACTTGCAAAAACATAGAAAAACGCTTGTTTTTGAACTATTCAAACTGACAAATTCATGTTTCTTTCGTGTGAAACGGCGATTTATGAGAAATGACGATAAAATTGCTGTTTTAAACTTACAAAAACATAGAAAAAACGCTGTTTTTACCTATTCAAACTGATAAATTCATGTTTCTTTCGTGTGAAACGGCGATTTATGAGAAATGACGATAAAATTGCTGTTTTTAAACTTGCAAAAACATAGAAAAACGCTGTTTTTAACTATTCAAACTGATAAATTCAGGTTTCTTTTCGTTCGAAACGGTGGATTTTTGTGAAATCACGATAAAACTGCTGTTTTAAACTTGCAAAAACATAGAAAAACGCTGTTTTGAACTATTCAAACTGATAAAATCATGTTTCTTTCGTGTGAAACGGCGATTTATGAGAAATGACGATAACATTGCTGTTTTAAACATGCAAAAACATAGAAAAACGCTGTTTTGAACTATTCAAACTGACAAATTCATGTTTCTTTCGTGTGAAACGGCGTTTTATGAGAAATGACGATAAAATTGCTGTTTTAAACTTGCAAAAACATAGAAAAACGCTGTTTTGAACTATTCAAACTGACAAATTCATGTTTCTTTCGTGTGAAACGGCGATTTATGAGAAATGACGATAAAATTGCTGTTTTAAACTTGCAAAAACATAGAAAAACGCTGTTTTCAACTATTCAAACTGACAAATTCATGTTTCTTTCGTGTGAAACGGCGATTTATGAGAAATGACGATAAAATTGCTGTTTTAAACTTGCAAAAACATAGAAAAACGCTGTTTTCAACTATTCAAACTGACAAATTCATGTTTCTTTCGTGTGAAACGGCGATTTATGAGAAATGACGATAAAATTGCTGTTTTAAACATGAAAAAACATAGAAAAACGCTGTTTTGAACTATTCAAACTGACAAATTCATGTTTCTTTCGTGTGAAACGGCGATTTATGAGAAATGACGATAAAATTGCTGTTTTAAACTTGCAAAAACATAGAAAAACGCTGTTTTGAACTATTCAAACTGATAAATTCATGTTTCTTACGTGTGAAACGGCGATTTATGAGTAATGACGATAAAATTGCTGTTTTAAACATGAAAAAACATAGAAAAACGCTGTTTTGAACTATTCAAACTGACAAATTCATGTTTCTTTCGTGTGAAACGGCGTTTTATGAGAAATGACGATAAAATTGCTGTTTTAAACTTGCAAAAACATAGAAAAACGCTGTTTTGAACTATTCAAACTGACAAATTCATGTTTCTTTCGTGTGAAACGCCGATTTATGAGAAATGACGATAAAATTGCTGTTTTAAACTTGCAAAAACATAGAAAAACGCTGTTTTCAACTATTCAAACTGACAAATTTATGTTTCTTTCGTGTGAAACGGCGATTTATGAGAAATGACGATAAAATTGCTGTTTTAAACATGAAAAAACATAGAAAAACGCTGTTTTGAACTATTCAAACTGACAAATTCATGTTTCTTCCGTGTGAAACGGCGATTTATGACAAATGACGATAAAATTGCTGTTTTAAACTTGCAAAAACATAGAAAAACGCTGTTTTCAACTATTCAAACTGACAAATTCATGTTTCTTTCGTGTGAAACGGCGATGATAAAATTGCTGTTTTAAACATGAAAAAGCATAGAAAAACGCTGTTTTGAACTATTCAAACTGACAAATTCATGTTTCTTTCGTGTGAAACGGCGATTTATGAGAAATGACGATAAAATTGCTGTTTTAAACTTGCAAAAACATAGAAAAACGCTGTTTTTAACTATTCAAACTGATAAATTCATGTTTCTTTCGTGTGAAACGGCGATTTATGAGAAATGACGATAAAATTGCTGTTTTAAACTTGCAAAAACATAGAAAAACGCTGTTTTTAACTATTCAAACTGATAAATTCAGGTTTCTTTCGTTCGAAACGGTGGATTTTTGTAAAATCACGATAAAACTGCTGTTTTAAACTTGCAAAAACATAGAAAAACGCTGTTTTGAACTATTCAAACTAATAAATTCATGTTTCTTTCGTGTGAAACGGCGATTTATGAGAAATGACGATAAAATTGCTGTTTTAAACTTGCAAAAACATAGAAAAACGCTTTTTTTAACTATTCAAACTGACAAATTCATGTTTCTTTCGTGTGAAACGGCGTTTTATTAGAAATGAGGATAAAATTGCTGTTTTAAACTTGCAAAAACATAGAAAAACGCTGTTTTCAACTATTCAAACTGACAAATTCATGTTTCTTTCGTGTGAAACGGCGATGATAAAATTGCTGTTTTAAACATGAAAAAGCATAGAAAAACGCTGTTTTGAACTATTCAAACTGACAAATTCATGTTTCTTTCGTGTGAAACGGCGATTTATGAGAAATGACGATAAAATTGCTGTTTTAAACTTGCAAAAACATAGAAAAACGCTGTTTTTAACTATTCAAACTGACAAATTCATGTTTCTTTCGTGTGAAACGGCGATTTATGAGAAATGACGATAAAATTGCTGTTTTAAACATGCAAAAACATAGAAAAACGCTGTTTTGAACTATTCAAACTGACAAATTCATGTTTCTTTCGTGTGAAACGGCGTTTTATGAGAAATGACGATAAAATTGCTGTTTTAAACTTGCAAAAACATAGAAAAACGCTGTTTTGAACTATTCAAACTGACAAATTCATGTTTCTTTCGTGTGAAACGGCGATTTATGAGAAATGACGATAAAATTGCTGTTTTAAACTTGCAAAAACATAGAAAAACGCTGTTTTCAACTATTCAAACTGACAAATTCATGTTTCTTTCGTGTGAAACGGCGATTTATGAGAAATGACGATAAAATTGCTGTTTTAAACATGAAAAAACATAGAAAAACGCTGTTTTGAACTATTCAAACTGACAAATTCATGTTTCTTTCGTGTGAAACGGCGATTTATGAGAAATGACGATAAAATTGCTGTTTTAAACTTGCAAAAACATAGAAAAACGCTGTTTTGAACTATTTAAACTGATAAATTCATGTTTCTTACGTGTGAAACGGCGATTTATGAGTAATGACGATAAAATTGCTGTTTTAAACATGAAAAAACATAGAAAAACGCTGTTTTGAACTATTCAAACTGACAAATTCATGTTTCTTTCGTGTGAAACGGCGTTTTATGAGAAATGACGATAAAATTGCTGTTTTAAACTTGCAAAAACATAGAAAAACGCTGTTTTGAACTATTCAAACTGACAAATTCATGTTTCTTTCGTGTGAAACGCCGATTTATGAGAAATGACGATAAAATTGCTGTTTTAAACTTGCAAAAACATAGAAAAACGCTGTTTTCAACTATTCAAACTGACAAATTTATGTTTCTTTCGTGTGAAACGGCGATTTATGAGAAATGACGATAAAATTGCTGTTTTAAACATGAAAAAACATAGAAAAACGCTGTTTTGAACTATTCAAACTGACAAATTCATGTTTCTTCCGTGTGAAACGGCGATTTATGACAAATGACGATAAAATTGCTGTTTTAAACTTGCAAAAACATAGAAAAACGCTGTTTTCAACTATTCAAACTGACAAATTCATGTTTCTTTCGTGTGAAACGGCGATGATAAAATTGCTGTTTTAAACATGAAAAAGCATAGAAAAACGCTGTTTTGAACTATTCAAACTGACAAATTCATGTTTCTTTCGTGTGAAACGGCGATTTATGAGAAATGACGATAAAATTGCTGTTTTAAACTTGCAAAAACATAGAAAAACGCTGTTTTTAACTATTCAAACTGATAAATTCATGTTTCTTTCGTGTGAAACGGCGATTTATGAGAAATGACGATAAAATTGCTGTTTTAAACTTGCAAAAACATAGAAAAACGCTGTTTTTAACTATTCAAACTGATAAATTCAGGTTTCTTTCGTTCGAAACGGTGGATTTTTGTAAAATCACGATAAAACTGCTGTTTTAAACTTGCAAAAACATAGAAAAACGCTGTTTTGAACTATTCAAACTAATAAATTCATGTTTCTTTCGTGTGAAACGGCGATTTATGAGAAATGACGATAAAATTGCTGTTTTAAACTTGCAAAAACATAGAAAAACGCTTTTTTTAACTATTCAAACTGACAAATTCATGTTTCTTTCGTGTGAAACGGCGTTTTATTAGAAATGAGGATAAAATTGCTGTTTTAAACTTGCAAAAACATAGAAAAACGCTGTTTTGAACTATTCAAACTGACAAATTCATGTTTCTTTCGTGTGAAACGGAGATTTATGAGAAATGACGATAAAATTGCTGTTTTAAACTTGCAAAAACATAGAAAAACGCTGTTTTCAACTATTCAAACTGACAAATTCATGTTTCTTTCGTGTGAAACGGCGATTTATGAGAAATGACGATAAAATTGCTGTTTTAAACATGAAAAAACATAGAAAAACGCTGTTTTGAACTATTCAAACTGACAAATTCATGTTTCTTTCGTGTGAAACGGCGATTTATGAGAAATGACGATAAAATTGCTGTTTTAAACTTGCAAAAACATAGAAAAACGCTGTTTTGAACTATTCAAACTGACAAATTCATGTTTCTTTCGTGTGAAACGGCGATTTATGAGAAATGACGATAAAATTGCTGTTTTAAACTTACAAAAACATAGAAAAACGCTGTTTTTACCTATTCAAACTGATAAATTCATGTTTCTTTCGTGTGAAACGGCGATTTATGAGAAATGACGATAAAATTGCTGTTTTAAACTTGCAAAAACATAGAAAAACGCTGTTTTTAACTATTCAAACTGATAAATTCAGGTTTCTTTCGTTCGAAACGGTGGATTTTTGTGAAATCACGATAAAACTGCTGTTTTAAACTTGCAAAAACATAGAAAAACGCTGTTTTGAACTATTCAAACTGATAAAATCATGTTTCTTTCGTGTGAAACGGCGATTTATGAGAAATGACGATAACATTGCTGTTTTAAACATGCAAAAACATAGAAAAACGCTGTTTTGAACTATTCAAACTGACAAATTCATGTTTCTTTCGTGTGAAACGGCGTTTTATGAGAAATGACGATAAAATTGCTGTTTTAAACTTGCAAAAACATAGAAAAACGCTGTTTTGAACTATTCACACTGACAAATTCATGTTTCTTTCGTGTGAAACGGCGATTTATGAGAAATGACGATAAAATTGCTGTTTTAAACTTGCAAAAACATAGAAAAACGCTGTTTTCAACTATTCAAACTGACAAATTCATGTTTCTTTCGTGTGAAACGGCGATTTATGAGAAATGACGATAAAATTGCTGTTTTAAACATGAAAAAACATAGAAAAACGCTGTTTTGAACTATTCAAACTGACAAATTCATGTTTCTTTCGTGTGAAACGGCGATTTATGAGAAATGACGATAAAATTGCTGTTTTAAACTTGCAAAAACATAGAAAAACGCTGTTTTCAACTATTCAAACTGACAAATTCATTTTTCTTTCGTGTGAAACGGCGATTTATGAGAAATGACGATAAAATTGCTGTTTTAAACTTGCAAAAACATAGAAAAACGCTGTTTTGAACTATTCAAACTGACAAATTCATGTTTCTTTCGTGTGAAACGGCGATTTATGAGAAATGACGATAAAATTGCTGTTTTAAACTTACAAAAACATAGAAAAACGCTGTTTTTACCTATTCAAACTGATAAATTCATGTTTCTTTCGTGTGAAACGGCGATTTATGAGAAATGACGATAAAATTGCTGTTTTAAACTTGCAAAAACATAGAAAAACGCTGTTTTTAACTATTCAAACTGATAAATTCAGGTTTCTTTCGTTCGAAACGGTGGATTTTTGTGAAATCACGATAAAACTGCTGTTTTAAACTTGCAAAAACATAGAAAAACGCTGTTTTGAACTATTCAAACTGACAAATTCATGTTTCTTTCGTGTGAAACGGCGATTTATGAGAAATGACGATAAAATTGCTGTTTTAAACATGAAAAAACATAGAAAAACGCTGTTTTGAACTATTCAAACTGACAAATTCATGTTTCTTTCGTGTGAAACGGCGATTTATGAGAAATGACGATAAAATTGCTGTTTTAAACATGAAAAAACATAGAAAAACGCTGTTTTGAACTATTCAAACTGACAAATTCATGTTTCTTTCGTGTGAAACGGCGATTTATGAGAAATGACGATAAAATTGCTGTTATAAACTTGCAAAAACATAGAAAAACGCTGTTTTTAACTATTCAAACTGATAAATTCAGGTTTCTTTCGTTCGAAACGGTGGATTTTTGTAAAATCACGATAAAACTGCTGTTTTAAACTTGCAAAAACATAGAAAAACGCTGTTTTGAACTATTCAAACTGATAAATTCATGTTTCTTTCGTGTGAAACGGCGATTTATGAGAAATGACAATAAAATTGCTGTTTTAAACTTGCAAAAACATAGAAAAACGCTTTTTTTAACTATTCAAACTGACAAATTCATGTTTCTTTCGTGTGAAACGGCGTTTTATGAGAAATGAGGATAAAATTGCTGTTTTAAACTTGCAAAAACATAGAAAAACGCTGTTTTGAACTATTCAAACTGACAAATTCATGTTTCTTTCGTGTGAAACGGCGATTTATGAGAAATGACGATAAAATTGCTGTTTTAAACTTGCAAAAACATAGAAAAACGCTGTTTTCAACTATTCAAACTGACAAATTCATGTTTCTTTCGTGTGAAACGGCGATTTATGAGAAATGACGATAAAATTGCTGTTTTAAACATGAAAAAACATAGAAAAACGCTGTTTTGAACTATTCAAACTGACAAATTCATGTTTCTTTCGTGTGAAACAACGATTTATGAGAAATGACGATAAAATTGCTGTTTTAAACTTGCAAAAACATAGAAAAACGCTGTTTTGAACTATTCAAACTGACAAATTCATGTTTCTTTCGTGTGAAACGGCGATTTATGAGAAATGACGATAAAATTGCTGTTTTAAACTTACAAAAACATAGAAAAACGCTGTTTTTACCTATTCAAACTGATAAATTCATGTTTCTTTCGTGTGAAACGGCGATTTATGAGAAATGACGATAAAATTGCTGTTTTAAACTTGCAAAAACATAGAAAAACGCTGTTTTTAACTATTCAAACTGATAAATTCAGGTTTCTTTCGTTCGAAACGGTGGATTTTTGTGAAATCACGATAAAACTGCTGTTTTAAACTTGCAAAAACATAGAAAAACGCTGTTTTGAACTATTCAAACTGATAAATTCATGTTTCTTTCGTGTGAAACGGCGATTTATGAGAAATGACGATAAAATTGCTGTTTTAAACATGAAAAAACATAGAAAAAGGCTGTTTTGAACTATTCAAACTGACAAATTCATGTTTCTTTCGTGTGAAACGGCGTTTTATGAGAAATGACGATAAAATTGCTGTTTTAAACTTGCAAAAACATAGAAAAACGCTGTTTTGAACTATTCAAACTGACAAATTCATGTTTCTTTCGTGTGAAACGGCGATTTATGAGAAATGACGATAAAATTGCTGTTTTAAACTTGCAAAAACATAGAAAAACGCTGTTTTCAACTATTCAAACTGACAATTTCATGTTTCTTTCGTGTGAAACGGCGATTTATGAGAAATGACGATAAAATTGCTGTTTTAAACATGAAAAAACATAGAAAAACGCTGTTTTGAACTATTCAAACTGACAAATTCATGTTTCTTTCGTGTGAAACGGCGATTTATGAGAAATGACGATAAAATTGCTGTTTTAAACTTGCAAAAACATAGAAAAACGCTGTTTTCAACTATTCAAACTGACAAATTCATGTTTCTTTCGTGTGAAACGGCGATTTATGAGAAATGACGATAAAATTGCTGTTTTAAACATGAAAAAACATAGAAAAACGCTGTTTTGAACTATTCAAACTGACAAATTCATGTTTCTTTCGTGTGAAACGGCGATTTATGAGAAATGACGTTAAAATTGCTGTTTTAAACTTGCAAAAACTTAGAAAAACGCTGTTTTGAACTATTCAAACTGACAAATTCATGTTTCTTTCGTGTGAAACGGCGATTTATGAGAAATGACGATAAAATTGCTGTTTTAAACTTGCAAAAACATAGAAAAAAGCTGTTTTTAACTATTCAAACTGATAAATTCATGTTTCTTTCGTGTGAAACGGCGATTTATGAGAAATGACGATAAAATTGCTGTTTTAAACTTGCAAAAACATAGAAAAACGCTGTTTTTAACTATTCAAACTGATAAATTCAGGTTTCTTTCGTTCGAAACGGTGGATTTTTGTGAAATCACGATAAAACTGCTGTTTTAAACTTGCAAAAACATATAAAAACGCTGTTTTGAACTATTCAAACTGATAAATTCATGTTTCTTTCGTGTGAAACGGCGATTTATGAGAAATGACGATAAAATTGCTGTTTTAAACTTGCAAAAACATAGAAAAACGCTGTTTTCAACTATTCAAACTGACAAATTCATGTTTCTTTCGTGTGAAACGGCGATTTATGAGAAATGACGATAAAATTGCTGTTTTAAACATGAAAAAACATAGAAAAACGCTGTTTTGAACTATTCAAACTGACAAATTCATGTTTCTTTCGTGTGAAACGGCGATTTATGAGAAATGACGTTAAAATTGCTGTTTTAAACTTGCAAAAACTTAGAAAAACGCTGTTTTGAACTATTCAAACTGACAAATTCATGTTTCTTTCGTGTGAAACGGCGATTTATGAGAAATGACGATAAAATTGCTGTTTTAAACTTGCAAAAACATAGAAAAACGCTGTTTTTAACTATTCAAACTGATAAATTCATGTTTCTTTCGTGTGAAACGGCGATTTATGAGAAATGACGATAAAATTGCTGTTTTAAACTTGCAAAAACATAGAAAAACGCTGTTTTTAACTATTCAAACTGATAAATTCAGGTTTCTTTCGTTCGAAACGGTGGATTTTTGTGAAATCACGATAAAACTGCTGTTTTAAACTTGCAAAAACATAGAAAAACGCTGTTTTGAACTATTCAAACTGATAAATTCATGTTTCTTTCGTGTGAAACGGCGATTTATGAGAAATGACGATAAAATTGCTGTTTTAAACTTGCAAAAACATAGAAAAACGCTTTTTTTAAATATTCAAACTGACAAATTCATGTTTCTTTCGTGTGAAACGGCGTTTTATGAGAAATGAGTATAAAATTGCTGTTTTAAACTTGCAAAAACATAGAAAAACGCTGTTTTGAACTATTCAAACTGACAAATTCATGTTTCTTTCGTGTGAAACGGCGATTTATGAGAAATGACTATAAAATTGCTGTTTTAAACTTGCAAAAACATAGAAAAACGCTGTTTTCAACTATTCAAACTGACAAATTCATGTTTCTTTCGTGTGAAACGGCGATTTATGAGAAATGACGATAAAATTGCTGTTTTAAACATGAAAAAACATAGAAAAACGCTGTTTTGAACTATTCAAACTGACAAATTCATGTTTCTTTCGTGTGAAACGGCGATTTATGAGAAATGACGATAAAATTGCTGTTTTAAACTTGCAAAAACATAGAAAAACGCTGTTTTGAACTATTCAAACTGACAAATTCATGTTTCTTTCGTGTGAAACGGCGATATATGAGAAATGACGATAAAATTGCTGTTTTAAACTTACAAAAACATAGAAAAACGCTGTTTTTACCTATTCAAACTGATAAATTCATGTTTCTTTCGTGTGAAACGGCGATTTATGAGAAATGACGATAAAATTGCTGTTTTAAACTTGCAAAAACATAGAAAAACGCTGTTTTTAACTATTCAAACTGATAAATTCAGGTTTCTTTCGTTCGAAACGGTGGATTTTTGTGAAATCACGATAAAACTGCTGTTTTAAACTTGCAAAAACATAGAAAAACGCTGTTTTGAACTATTCAAACTGATAAATTCATGTTTCTTTCGTGTGAAACGGCGATTTATGAGAAATGACGATAAAATTGCTGTTTTAAACTTGCAAAAACATAGAAAAACGCTGTTTTTAACTATTCAAACTGATAAATTCATGTTTCTTTCGTGTGAAACGGCGATTTATGAGAAATGACGATAAAATTGCTGTTTTAAACTTGCAAAAACATAGAAAAACGCTGTTTTTAACTATTCAAACTGATAAATTCAGGTTTCTTTCGTTCGAAACGGTGGATTTTTGTGAAATCACGATAAAACTGCTGTTTTAAACTTGCAAAAACATAGAAAAACGCTGTTTTGAACTATTCAAACTGATAAATTCATGTTTCTTTCGTGTGAAACGGCGATTTATGAGAAATGACGATAAAATTGCTGTTTTAAACTTGCAAAAACATAGAAAAACGCTTTTTTTAAATATTCAAACTGACAAATTCATGTTTCTTTCGTGTGAAACGGCGTTTTATGAGAAATGAGTATAAAATTGCTGTTTTAAACTTGCAAAAACATAGAAAAACGCTGTTTTGAACTATTCAAACTGACAAATTCATGTTTCTTTCGTGTGAAACGGCGATTTATGAGAAATGACTATAAAATTGCTGTTTTAAACTTGCAAAAACATAGAAAAACGCTGTTTTCAACTATTCAAACTGACAAATTCATGTTTCTTTCGTGTGAAACGGCGATTTATGAGAAATGACGATAAAATTGCTGTTTTAAACATGAAAAAACATAGAAAAACGCTGTTTTGAACTATTCAAACTGACAAATTCATGTTTCTTTCGTGTGAAACGGCGATTTATGAGAAATGACGATAAAATTGCTGTTTTAAACTTGCAAAAACATAGAAAAACGCTGTTTTGAACTATTCAAACTGACAAATTCATGTTTCTTTCGTGTGAAACGGCGATATATGAGAAATGACGATAAAATTGCTGTTTTAAACTTACAAAAACATAGAAAAACGCTGTTTTTACCTATTCAAACTGATAAATTCATGTTTCTTTCGTGTGAAACGGCGATTTATGAGAAATGACGATAAAATTGCTGTTTTAAACTTGCAAAAACATAGAAAAACGCTGTTTTTAACTATTCAAACTGATAAATTCAGGTTTCTTTCGTTCGAAACGGTGGATTTTTGTGAAATCACGATAAAACTGCTGTTTTAAACTTGCAAAAACATAGAAAAACGCTGTTTTGAACTATTCAAACTGATAAATTCATGTTTCTTTCGTGTGAAACGGCGATTTATGAGAAATGACGATAAAATTGCTGTTTTAAACATGAAAAAACATAGAAAAACGCTGTTTTGAACTATTCAAACTGACAAATTCATGTTTCTTTCGTGTGAAACGGCGATTTATGAGAAATGACGATTAAATTGCTGTTTTAAACTTGCAAAAACATAGAAAAACGCTGTTTTACAACTATTCAAACTGACAAATTCATGTTTCTTTCGTGTGAAACGGCGATTTATGAGAAATGACGATAAAATTGCTGTTTTAAACTTGCAAAAACATAGAAAAACGCTGTTTTTAACTATTCAAACTGATAAATTCAGGTTTCTTTCGTTCGAAACGGTGGATTTTTGTGAAATCACGATAAAACTGCTGTTTTAAACTTGCAAAAACATAGAAAAACGCTGTTTTGAACTATTCAAACTGATAAATTCATGTTTCTTTCGTGTGAAACGGCGATTTATGAGAAATGACGATAAAATTGCTGTTTTAAACTTGCAAAAACATAGAAAAACGCTGTTTTGAACTATTCAAACTGACAAATTCATGTTTCTTTCGTGTGAAACGGCGTTTTATGAGAAATGAGTATAAAATTGCTGTTTTAAACTTGCAAAAACATAGAAAAACGCTGTTTTGAACTATTCAAACTGACAAATTCATGTTTCTTTCGTGTGAAACGGCGATTTATGAGAAATGACGATAAAATTGCTGTTTTAAACTTACAAAAACATAGAAAAACGCTGTTTTTACCTATTCAAACTGATAAATTCATGTTTCTTTCGTGTGAAACGGCGATTTATGAGAAATGACGATAAAATTGCTGTTTTAAACTTGCAAAAACATAGAAAAACGCTGTTTTTAACTATTCAAACTGATAAATTCAGGTTTCTTTCGTTCGAAACGGTGGATTTTTGTGAAATCACGATAAAACTGCTGTTTTAAACTTGCAAAAACATAGAAAAACGCTGTTTTGAACTATTCAAACTGACAAATTCATGTTTCTTTCGTGTGAAACGGCGATTTATGAGAAATGACGATAAAATTGCTGTTTTAAACATGAAAAAACATAGAAAAACGCTGTTTTGAACTATTCAAACTGACAAATTCATGTTTCTTTCGTGTGAAACGGCGATTTATGAGAAATGACGATAAAATTGCTGTTTTAAACATGAAAAAACATAGAAAAACGCTGTTTTGAACTATTCAAACTGACAAATTCATGTTTCTTTCGTGTGAAACGGCGATTTATGAGAAATGACGATAAAATTGCTGTTATAAACTTGCAAAAACATAGAAAAACGCTGTTTTTAACTATTCAAACTGATAAATTCAGGTTTCTTTCGTTCGAAACGGTGGATTTTTGTAAAATCACGATAAAACTGCTGTTTTAAACTTGCAAAAACATAGAAAAACGCTGTTTTGAACTATTCAAACTGATAAATTCATGTTTCTTTCGTGTGAAACGGCGATTTATGAGAAATGACAATAAAATTGCTGTTTTAAACTTGCAAAAACATAGAAAAACGCTTTTTTTAACTATTCAAACTGACAAATTCATGTTTCTTTCGTGTGAAACGGCGTTTTATGAGAAATGAGGATAAAATTGCTGTTTTAAACTTGCAAAAACATAGAAAAACGCTGTTTTGAACTATTCAAACTGACAAATTCATGTTTCTTTCGTGTGAAACGGCGATTTATGAGAAATGACGATAAAATTGCTGTTTTAAACTTGCAAAAACATAGAAAAACGCTGTTTTCAACTATTCAAACTGACAAATTCATGTTTCTTTCGTGTGAAACGGCGATTTATGAGAAATGACGATAAAATTGCTGTTTTAAACATGAAAAAACATAGAAAAACGCTGTTTTGAACTATTCAAACTGACAAATTCATGTTTCTTTCGTGTGAAACAACGATTTATGAGAAATGACGATAAAATTGCTGTTTTAAACTTGCAAAAACATAGAAAAACGCTGTTTTGAACTATTCAAACTGACAAATTCATGTTTCTTTCGTGTGAAACGGCGATTTATGAGAAATGACGATAAAATTGCTGTTTTAAACTTACAAAAACATAGAAAAACGCTGTTTTTACCTATTCAAACTGATAAATTCATGTTTCTTTCGTGTGAAACGGCGATTTATGAGAAATGACGATAAAATTGCTGTTTTAAACTTGCAAAAACATAGAAAAACGCTGTTTTTAACTATTCAAACTGATAAATTCAGGTTTCTTTCGTTCGAAACGGTGGATTTTTGTGAAATCACGATAAAACTGCTGTTTTAAACTTGCAAAAACATAGAAAAACGCTGTTTTGAACTATTCAAACTGATAAATTCATGTTTCTTTCGTGTGAAACGGCGATTTATGAGAAATGACGATAAAATTGCTGTTTTAAACATGAAAAAACATAGAAAAAGGCTGTTTTGAACTATTCAAACTGACAAATTCATGTTTCTTTCGTGTGAAACGGCGTTTTATGAGAAATGACGATAAAATTGCTGTTTTAAACTTGCAAAAACATAGAAAAACGCTGTTTTGAACTATTCAAACTGACAAATTCATGTTTCTTTCGTGTGAAACGGCGATTTATGAGAAATGACGATAAAATTGCTGTTTTAAACTTGCAAAAACATAGAAAAACGCTGTTTTCAACTATTCAAACTGACAATTTCATGTTTCTTTCGTGTGAAACGGCGATTTATGAGAAATGACGATAAAATTGCTGTTTTAAACATGAAAAAACATAGAAAAACGCTGTTTTGAACTATTCAAACTGACAAATTCATGTTTCTTTCGTGTGAAACGGCGATTTATGAGAAATGACGATAAAATTGCTGTTTTAAACTTGCAAAAACATAGAAAAACGCTGTTTTCAACTATTCAAACTGACAAATTCATGTTTCTTTCGTGTGAAACGGCGATTTATGAGAAATGACGATAAAATTGCTGTTTTAAACATGAAAAAACATAGAAAAACGCTGTTTTGAACTATTCAAACTGACAAATTCATGTTTCTTTCGTGTGAAACGGCGATTTATGAGAAATGACGTTAAAATTGCTGTTTTAAACTTGCAAAAACTTAGAAAAACGCTGTTTTGAACTATTCAAACTGACAAATTCATGTTTCTTTCGTGTGAAACGGCGATTTATGAGAAATGACGATAAAATTGCTGTTTTAAACTTGCAAAAACATAGAAAAAAGCTGTTTTTAACTATTCAAACTGATAAATTCATGTTTCTTTCGTGTGAAACGGCGATTTATGAGAAATGACGATAAAATTGCTGTTTTAAACTTGCAAAAACATAGAAAAACGCTGTTTTTAACTATTCAAACTGATAAATTCAGGTTTCTTTCGTTCGAAACGGTGGATTTTTGTGAAATCACGATAAAACTGCTGTTTTAAACTTGCAAAAACATAGAAAAACGCTGTTTTGAACTATTCAAACTGATAAATTCATGTTTCTTTCGTGTGAAACGGCGATTTATGAGAAATGACGATAAAATTGCTGTTTTAAACTTGCAAAAACATAGAAAAACGCTGTTTTCAACTATTCAAACTGACAAATTCATGTTTCTTTCGTGTGAAACGGCGATTTATGAGAAATGACGATAAAATTGCTGTTTTAAACATGAAAAAACATAGAAAAACGCTGTTTTGAACTATTCAAACTGACAAATTCATGTTTCTTTCGTGTGAAACGGCGATTTATGAGAAATGACGTTAAAATTGCTGTTTTAAACTTGCAAAAACTTAGAAAAACGCTGTTTTGAACTATTCAAACTGACAAATTCATGTTTCTTTCGTGTGAAACGGCGATTTATGAGAAATGACGATAAAATTGCTGTTTTAAACTTGCAAAAACATAGAAAAACGCTGTTTTTAACTATTCAAACTGATAAATTCATGTTTCTTTCGTGTGAAACGGCGATTTATGAGAAATGACGATAAAATTGCTGTTTTAAACTTGCAAAAACATAGAAAAACGCTGTTTTTAACTATTCAAACTGATAAATTCAGGTTTCTTTCGTTCGAAACGGTGGATTTTTGTGAAATCACGATAAAACTGCTGTTTTAAACTTGCAAAAACATAGAAAAAACGCTGTTTTGAACTATTCAAACTGATAAATTCATGTTTCTTTCGTGTGAAACGGCGATTTATG
Organism: Poecilus cupreus; assembly: GCA_963942605.1. NCBI lineage: Eukaryota > Metazoa > Arthropoda > Insecta > Coleoptera > Carabidae > Poecilus > Poecilus cupreus. Next base: position 21,530 of record CAWWDY010000605.1, on the reverse strand, counting down.
AGAAATGACGATAAAATTGCTGTTTTAAACTTGCAAAAACATAGAAAAACGCTTTTTTTAAATATTCAAACTGACAAATTCATGTTTCTTTCGTGTGAAACGGCGTTTTATGAGAAATGAGTATAAAATTGCTGTTTTAAACTTGCAAAAACATAGAAAAACGCTGTTTTGAACTATTCAAACTGACAAATTCATGTTTCTTTCGTGTGAAACGGCGATTTATGAGAAATGACTATAAAATTGCTGTTTTAAACTTGCAAAAACATAGAAAAACGCTGTTTTCAACTATTCAAACTGACAAATTCATGTTTCTTTCGTGTGAAACGGCGATTTATGAGAAATGACGATAAAATTGCTGTTTTAAACATGAAAAAACATAGAAAAACGCTGTTTTGAACTATTCAAACTGACAAATTCATGTTTCTTTCGTGTGAAACGGCGATTTATGAGAAATGACGATAAAATTGCTGTTTTAAACTTGCAAAAACATAGAAAAACGCTGTTTTGAACTATTCAAACTGACAAATTCATGTTTCTTTCGTGTGAAACGGCGATATATGAGAAATGACGATAAAATTGCTGTTTTAAACTTACAAAAACATAGAAAAACGCTGTTTTTACCTATTCAAACTGATAAATTCATGTTTCTTTCGTGTGAAACGGCGATTTATGAGAAATGACGATAAAATTGCTGTTTTAAACTTGCAAAAACATAGAAAAACGCTGTTTTTAACTATTCAAACTGATAAATTCAGGTTTCTTTCGTTCGAAACGGTGGATTTTTGTGAAATCACGATAAAACTGCTGTTTTAAACTTGCAAAAACATAGAAAAACGCTGTTTTGAACTATTCAAACTGATAAATTCATGTTTCTTTCGTGTGAAACGGCGATTTATGAGAAATGACGATAAAATTGCTGTTTTAAACATGAAAAAACATAGAAAAACGCTGTTTTGAACTATTCAAACTGACAAATTCATGTTTCTTTCGTGTGAAACGGCGATTTATGAGAAATGACGATTAAATTGCTGTTTTAAACTTGCAAAAACATAGAAAAACGCTGTTTTACAACTATTCAAACTGACAAATTCATGTTTCTTTCGTGTGAAACGGCGATTTATGAGAAATGACGATAAAATTGCTGTTTTAAACTTGCAAAAACATAGAAAAACGCTGTTTTTAACTATTCAAACTGATAAATTCAGGTTTCTTTCGTTCGAAACGGTGGATTTTTGTGAAATCACGATAAAACTGCTGTTTTAAACTTGCAAAAACATAGAAAAACGCTGTTTTGAACTATTCAAACTGATAAATTCATGTTTCTTTCGTGTGAAACGGCGATTTATGAGAAATGACGATAAAATTGCTGTTTTAAACTTGCAAAAACATAGAAAAACGCTGTTTTCAACTATTCAAACTGACAAATTCATGTTTCTTTCGTGTGAAACGGCGTTTTATGAGAAATGAGTATAAAATTGCTGTTTTAAACTTGCAAAAACATAGAAAAACGCTGTTTTGAACTATTCAAACTGACAAATTCATGTTTCTTTCGTGTGAAACGGCGATTTATGAGAAATGACTATAAAATTGCTGTTTTAAACTTGCAAAAACATAGAAAAACGCTGTTTTCAACTATTCAAACTGACAAATTCATGTTTCTTTCGTGTGAAACGGCGATTTATGAGAAATGACGATAAAATTGCTGTTTTAAACATGAAAAAACATAGAAAAACGCTGTTTTGAACTATTCAAACTGACAAATTCATGTTTCTTTCGTGTGAAACGGCGATTTATGAGAAATGACGATAAAATTGCTGTTTTAAACTTGCAAAAACATAGAAAAACGCTGTTTTGAACTATTCAAACTGACAAATTCATGTTTCTTTCGTGTGAAACGGCGATATATGAGAAATGACGATAAAATTGCTGTTTTAAACTTACAAAAACATAGAAAAACGCTGTTTTTACCTATTCAAACTGATAAATTCATGTTTCTTTCGTGTGAAACGGCGATTTATGAGAAATGACGATAAAATTGCTGTTTTAAACTTGCAAAAACATAGAAAAACGCTGTTTTTAACTATTCAAACTGATAAATTCAGGTTTCTTTCGTTCGAAACGGTGGATTTTTGTGAAATCACGATAAAACTGCTGTTTTAAACTTGCAAAAACATAGAAAAACGCTGTTTTGAACTATTCAAACTGATAAATTCATGTTTCTTTCGTGTGAAACGGCGATTTATGAGAAATGACGATAAAATTGCTGTTTTAAACATGAAAAAACATAGAAAAAACGCTGTTTTGAACTATTCAAACTGACAAATTCATGTTTCTTTCGTGTGAAACGGCGATTTATGAGAAATGACGATTAAATTGCTGTTTTAAACTTGCAAAAACATAGAAAAACGCTGTTTTACAACTATTCAAACTGACAAATTCATGTTTCTTTCGTGTGAAACGGCGATTTATGAGAAATGACGATAAAATTGCTGTTTTAAACATGAAAAAACATAGAAAAACGCTGTTTTGAACTATTCAAACTGACAAATTCATGTTTCTTTCGTGTGAAACGGCGATTTATGAGAAATGACGATAAAATTGCTGTTTTAAACTTGCAAAAACTTAGAAAAACGCTGTTTTGAACTATTCAAACTGACAAATTCATGTTTCTTTCGTGTGAAACGGCGATTTATGAGAAATGACGATAAAATTGCTGTTTTAAACTTGCAAAAACATAGAAAAACGCTGTTTTGAACTATTCAAACTGACAAATTCATGTTTCTTTCGTGTGAAACGGCGATATATGAGAAATGACGATAAAATTGCTGTTTTAAACTTACAAAAACATAGAAAAACGCTGTTTTTACCTATTCAAACTGATAAATTCATGTTTCTTTCGTGTGAAACGGCGATTTATGAGAAATGACGATAAAATTGCTGTTTTAAACTTGCAAAAACATAGAAAAACGCTGTTTTTAACTATTCAAACTGATAAATTCACGTTTCTTTCGTTCGAAACGGTGGATTTTTGTGAAATCACGATAAAACTGCTGTTTTAAACTTGCAAAAACATAGAAAAACGCTGTTTTAACTATTCAAACTGATAAATTCATGTTTCTTTCGTGTGAAACGGCGATTTATGAGAAATGACGATAAAATTGCTGTTTTAAACATGAAAAAACATAGAAAAACGCTGTTTTGAACTATTCAAACTGACAAATTCATGTTTCTTTCGTGTGAAACGGCGTTTTATGAGAAATGACGATAAAATTGCTGTTTTAAACTTGCAAAAACATAGAAAAACGCTGTTTTGAACTATTCAAACTGACAAATTCATGTTTCTTTCGTGTGAAACGGCGATTTATGAGAAATGACGATAAAATTGCTGTTTTAAACTTGCAAAAACATAGAAAAACGCTGTTTTCAACTATTCAAACTGACAAATTCATGTTTCTTTCGTGTGAAACGGCGATTTATGAGAAATGACGATAAAATTGCTGTTTTAAACATGAAAAAACATAGAAAAACGCTGTTTTGAACTATTCAAACTGACAAATTCATGTTTCTTTCGTGTGAAACGGCGATTTATGAGAAATGACGATAAAATTGCTGTTTTAAACTTGCAAAAACTTAGAAAAACGCTGTTTTGAACTATTCAAACTGACAAATTCATGTTTCTTTCGTGTGAAACGGCGATTTATGAGAAATGACGACAAAATTGCTGTTTTAAACTTGCAAAAACATAGAAAAACGCTGTTTTTTACTATTCAAACTGATAAATTCATGTTTCTTTCGTGTGAAACGGCGATTTATGAGAAATGACGATAAAATTGCTGTTTTAAACTTGCAAAAACATAGAAAAACGCTGTTTTTAACTATTCAAACTGATAAATTCATGTTTCTTTCGTGTGAAACGGCGATTTATGAGAAATGACGATAAAATTGCTGTTTTAAACTTGCAAAAACATAGAAAAACGCTGTTTTTAACTATTCAAACTGATAAATTCAGGTTTCTTTCGTTCGAAACGGTGGATTTTTGTGAAATCACGATAAAACTGCTGTTTTAAACTTGCAAAAACATAGAAAAACGCTGTTTTGAACTATTCAAACTGATAAATTCATGTTTCTTTCGTGTGAAACGGCGATTTATGAGAAATGACGATAAAATTGCTGTTTTAAACTTGCAAAAACATAGAAAAACGCTGTTTTCAACTATTCAAACTGACAAATTCATGTTTCTTTCGTGTGAAACGGCGATTTATGAGAAATGACGATAAAATTGCTGTTTTAAACATGAAAAAACATAGAAAAACGCTGTTTTGAACTATTCAAACTGACAAATTCATGTTTCTTTCGTGTGAAACGGCGATTTATGAGAAATGACGTTAAAATTGCTGTTTTAAAACTTGCAAAAACTTAGAAAAACGCTGTTTTGAACTATTCAAACTGACAAATTCATGTTTCTTTCGTGTGAAACGGCGATTTATGAGAAATGACGATAAAATTGCTGTTTTAAACTTGCAAAAACATAGAAAAACGCTGTTTTTAACTATTCAAACTGATAAATTCATGTTTCTTTCGTGTGAAACGGCGATTTATGAGAAATGACGATAAAATTGCTGTTTTAAACTTGCAAAAACATAGAAAAACGCTGTTTTTAACTATTCAAACTGATAAATTCAGGTTTCTTTCGTTCGAAACGGTGGATTTTTGTGAAATCACGATAAAACTGCTGTTTTAAACTTGCAAAAACATAGAAAAACGCTGTTTTGAACTATTCAAACTGATAAATTCATGTTTCTTTCGTGTGAAACGGCGATTTATGAGAAATGACGATAAAATTGCTGTTTTAAACTTGCAAAAACATAGAAAAACGCTTTTTTTAAATATTCAAACTGACAAATTCATGTTTCTTTCGTGTGAAACGGCGTTTTATGAGAAATGAGTATAAAATTGCTGTTTTAAACTTGCAAAAACATAGAAAAACGCTGTTTTGAACTATTCAAACTGACAAATTCATGTTTCTTTCGTGTGAAACGGCGATTTATGAGAAATGACTATAAATTGCTGTTTTAAACTTGCAAAAACATAGAAAAACGCTGTTTTCAACTATTCAAACTGACAAATTCATGTTTCTTTCGTGTGAAACGGCGATTTATGAGAAATGACGATAAAATTGCTGTTTTAAACATGAAAAAACATAGAAAAACGCTGTTTTGAACTATTCAAACTGACAAATTCATGTTTCTTTCGTGTGAAACGGCGATTTATGAGAAATGACGATAAAATTGCTGTTTTAAACTTGCAAAAACATAGAAAAACGCTGTTTTGAACTATTCAAACTGACAAATTCATGTTTCTTTCGTGTGAAACGGCGATATATGAGAAATGACGATAAAATTGCTGTTTTAAACTTACAAAAACATAGAAAAACGCTGTTTTTACCTATTCAAACTGATAAATTCATGTTTCTTTCGTGTGAAACGGCGATTTATGAGAAATGACGATAAAATTGCTGTTTTAAACTTGCAAAAACATAGAAAAACGCTGTTTTTAACTATTCAAACTGATAAATTCAGGTTTCTTTCGTTCGAAACGGTGGATTTTTGTGAAATCACGATAAAACTGCTGTTTTAAACTTGCAAAAACATAGAAAAACGCTGTTTTGAACTATTCAAACTGATAAATTCATGTTTCTTTCGTGTGAAACGGCGATTTATGAGAAATGACGATAAAATTGCTGTTTTAAACATGAAAAAACATAGAAAAACGCTGTTTTGAACTATTCAAACTGACAAATTCATGTTTCTTTCGTGTGAAACGGCGATTTATGAGAAATGACGATTAAATTGCTGTTTTAAACTTGCAAAAACATAGAAAAAACGCTGTTTTACAACTATTCAAACTGACAAATTCATGTTTCTTTCGTGTGAAACGGCGATTTATGAGAAATGACGATAAAATTGCTGTTTTAAACATGAAAAAACATAGAAAAACGCTGTTTTGAACTATTCAAACTGACAAATTCATGTTTCTTTCGTGTGAAACGGCGATTTATGAGAAATGACGATTAAATTGCTGTTTTAAACTTGCAAAAACATAGAAAAACGCTGTTTTACAACTATTCAAACTGACAAATTCATGTTTCTTTCGTGTGAAACGGCGATTTATGAGAAATGACGATAAAATTGCTGTTTTAAACATGAAAAAACATAGAAAAACGCTGTTTTGAACTATTCAAACTGACAAATTCATGTTTCTTTCGTGTGAAACGGCGATTTATGAGAAATGACGATAAAATTGCTGTTTTAAACTTGCAAAAACTTAGAAAAACGCTGTTTTGAACTATTCAAACTGACAAATTCATGTTTCTTTCGTGTGAAACGGCGATTTATGAGAAATGACGATAAAATTGCTGTTTTAAACTTGCAAAAACATAGAAAAACGCTGTTTTTAACTATTCAAACTGATAAATTCATGTTTCTTTCGTGTGAAACGGCGATTTATGAGAAATGACGATAAAATTGCTGTTTTAAACTTGCAAAAACATAGAAAAACGCTGTTTTTAACTATTCAAACTGATAAATACATGTTTCTTTCGTGTGAAACGGCGATTTATGAGAAATGACGATAAAATTGCTGTTTTAAACTTGCAAAAACATAGAAAAACGCTGTTTTTAACTATTCAAACTGATAAATTCAGGTTTCTTTCGTTCAAAACGGTGGATTTTTGTGAAATCACGATAAAACTGCTGTTTTAAACTTGCAAAAAAATAGAAAAACGCTGTTTTGAACTATTCAAACTGATAAATTCATGTTTCTTTCGTGTGAAACGGCGATTTATGAGAAATGACGATAAAATTGCTGTTTTAAACTTGCAAAAACATAGAAAAACGCTTTTTTTAAATATTCAAACTGACAAATTCATGTTTCTTTCGTGTGAAACGGCGTTTTATGAGAAATGAGTATAAAATTGCTGTTTTAAACTTGCAAAAACATAGAAAAACGCTGTTTTGAACTATTCAAACTGACAAATTCATGTTTCTTTCGTGTGAAACGGCGATTTATGAGAAATGACGATAAAATTGCTGTTTTAAACTTGCAAAAACATAGAAAAACGCTGTTTTCAACTATTCAAACTGACAAATTCATGTTTCTTTCGTGTGAAACGGCGATTTATGAGAAATGACGATAAAATTGCTGTTTTAAACATGAAAAAACATAGAAAAACGCTGTTTTGAACTATTCAAACTGACAAATTCATGTTTCTTTCGTGTGAAACGGCGATTTATGAGAAATGACGATAAAATTGCTGTTTTAAACTTGCAAAAACATAGAAAAACGCTGTTTTGAACTATTCAAACTGACAAATTCATGTTTCTTTCGTGTGAAACGGCGATATATGAGAAATGACGATAAAATTGCTGTTTTAAACTTACAAAAACATAGAAAAACGCTGTTTTTACCTATTCAAACTGATAAATTCATGTTTCTTTCGTGTGAAACGGCGATTTATGAGAAATGACGATAAAATTGCTGTTTTAAACTTGCAAAAACATAGAAAAACGCTGTTTTTAACTATTCAAACTGATAAATTCACGTTTCTTTCGTTCGAAACGGTGGATTTTTGTGAAATCACGATAAAACTGCTGTTTTAAACTTGCAAAAACATAGAAAAACGCTGTTTTGAACTATTCAAACTGATAAATTCATGTTTCTTTCGTGTGAAACGGCGATTTATGAGAAATGACGATAAAATTGCTGTTTTAAACATGAAAAAACATAGAAAAACGCTGTTTTGAACTATTCAAACTGACAAATTCATGTTTCTTTCGTGTGAAACGGCGTTTTATGAGAAATGACGATAAAATTGCTGTTTTAAACTTGCAAAAACATAGAAAAACGCTGTTTTGAACTATTCAAACTGACAAATTCATGTTTCTTTCGTGTGAAACGGCGATTTATGAGAAATGACGATAAAATTGCTGTTTTAAACTTGCAAAAACATAGAAAAACGCTGTTTTCAACTATTCAAACTGACAAATTCATGTTTCTTTCGTGTGAAACGGCGATTTATGAGAAATGACGATAAAATTGCTGTTTTAAACATGAAAAAACATAGAAAAACGCTGTTTTGAACTATTCAAACTGATAAATTCATGTTTCTTTCGTGTGAAACGGCGATTTATGAGAAATGACGATAAAATTGCTGTTTTAAACTTGCAAAAACATAGAAAAACGCTGTTTTCAACTATTCAAACTGACAAATTCATGTTTCTTTCGTGTGAAACGGCGATTTATGAGAAATGACGATAAAATTGCTGTTTTAAACATGAAAAAACATAGAAAAACGCTGTTTTGAACTATTCAAACTGACAAATTCATGTTTCTTTCGTGTGAAACGGCGATTTATGAGAAATGACGATAAAATTGCTGTTTTAAACTTGCAAAAACTTAGAAAAACGCTGTTTTGAACTATTCAAACTGACAAATTCATGTTTCTTTCGTGTGAAACGGCGATTTATGAGAAATGACGACAAAATTGCTGTTTTAAACTTGCAAAAACATAGAAAAACGCTGTTTTTTACTATTCAAACTGATAAATTCATGTTTCTTTCGTGTGAAACGGCGATTTATGAGAAATGACGATAAAATTGCTGTTTTAAACTTGCAAAAACATAGAAAAACGCTGTTTTTAACTATTCAAACTGATAAATTCATGTTTCTTTCGTGTGAAACGGCGATTTATGAGAAATGACGATAAAATTGCTGTTTTAAACTTGCAAAAACATAGAAAAACGCTGTTTTTAACTATTCAAACTGATAAATTCAGGTTTCTTTCGTTCGAAACGGTGGATTTTTGTGAAATCACGATAAAACTGCTGTTTTAAACTTGCAAAAACATAGAAAAACGCTGTTTTGAACTATTCAAACTGATAAATTCATGTTTCTTTCGTGTGAAACGGCGATTTATGAGAAATGACGATAAAATTGCTGTTTTAAACTTGCAAAAACATAGAAAAACGCTTTTTTTAAATATTCAAACTGACAAATTCATGTTTCTTTCGTGTGAAACGGCGTTTTATGAGAAATGAGTATAAAATTGCTGTTTTAAACTTGCAAAAACATAGAAAAACGCTGTTTTGAACTATTCAAACTGACAAATTCATGTTTCCTTTGTGTGAAACGGCGATTTATGAGAAGTGACGATAAAATTGCTGTTTTAAACATGAAAAAACATAGAAAAACGCTGTTTTGAACTATTCAAACTGACAAATTCATGTTTCTTTCGTGTGGAACGGCGATTTATGATAAATGACGATAAAATTGCTGTTTTAAACTTGCAAAAACATAGAAAAACGCTGTTTTGAACTATTCAAACTGACAAATTCATGTTTCTTTCGTGTGAAACGGCGATTTATGAGAAATGACGATAAAATTGCTGTTTTAAACTTACAAAAACATAGAAAAACGCTGTTTTTACCTATTCAAACTGATAAATTCATGTTTCTTTCGTGTGAAACGGCGATTTATGAGAAATGACGATAAAATTGCTGTTTTAAACTTGCAAAAACATAGAAAAACGCTGTTTTTAACTATTCAAACTGATAAATTCAGGTTTCTTTCGTTCGAAACGGTGGATTTTTGTGAAATCACGATAAAACTGCTGTTTTAAACTTGCAAAAACATAGAAAAACGCTGTTTTGAACTATTCAAACTGATAAATTCATGTTTCTTTCGTGTGAAACGGCGATTTATGAGAAATGACGATAAAATTGCTGTTTTAAACATGAAAAAACATAGAAAAACGCTGTTTTGAACTATTCAAACTGACAAATTCATGTTTCTTTCGTGTGAAACGGCGTTTTATGAGAAATGACGATAAAATTGCTGTTTTAAACTTGCAAAAACATAGAAAAACGCTGTTTTGAACTATTCAAACTGACAAATTCATGTTTCTTTCGTGTGAAACGGCGATTTATGAGAAATGACGATAAAATTGCTGTTTTAAACTTGCAAAAACATAGAAAAACGCTGTTTTCAACTATTCAAACTGACAAATTCATGTTTCTTTCGTGTGAAACGGCGATTTATGAGAAATGACGATAAAATTGTTGTTTTAAACATGAAAAAACATAGAAAAACGCTGTTTTGAACTATTCAAACTGACAAATTCATGTTTCTTTCGTGTGAAACGGCGATTTATGAGAAATGACGATAAAATTGCTGTTTTAAACTTGCAAAAACTTAGAAAAACGCTGTTTTGAACTATTCAAACTGACAAATTCATGTTTCTTTCGTGTGAAACGGCGATTTATGAGAAATGACGATAAAATTGCTGTTTTAAACTTGCAAAAACATAGAAAAACGCTGTTTTTAACTATTCAAACTGATAAATTCATGTTTCTTTCGTGTGAAACGGCGATTTATGAGAAATGACGATAAAATTGCTGTTTTAAACTTGCAAAAACATAGAAAAACGCTGTTTTTAACTATTCAAACTGATAAATTCAGGTTTCTTTCGTTCGAAACGGTGGATTTTTGTGAAATCACGATAAAACTGCTGTTTTAAACTTGCAAAAACATAGAAAAACGCTGTTTTGAACTATTCAATCTGATAAATTCATGTTTCTTTCGTGTGAAACGGCGATTTATGAGAAATGACGATAAAATTGCTGTTTTAAACTTGCAAAAACATAGAAAAACGCTTTTTTTAACTATTCAAACTGACAAATTCATGTTTCTTTCGTGTGAAACGGCGTTTTATGAGAAATGAGTATAAAATTGCTGTTTTAAACTTGCAAAAACATAGAAAAACGCTGTTTTGAACTATTCAAACAGACAAATTCATGTTTCTTTCGTGTGAAACGGCGATTTATGAGAAATGACGATAAAATTGCTGTTTTGAACTTGCAAAAACATAGAAAAACGCTGTTTTCAACTATTCAAACTGACAAATTCATGTTTCTTTCGTGTGAAACGGCGATTTATGAGAAATGACGATAAAATTGCTGTTTTAAATATGAAAAAACATAGAAAAACGCTGTTTTGAACTATTCAAACTGACAAATTCATGTTTCTTTCGTGTGAAACGGCGATTTATGAGAAATGACGATAAAATTGCTGTTTTAAACTTGCAAAAACATAGAAAAACGCTGTTTTGAACTATTCAAACTGACAAATTCATGTTTCTTTCGTGTGAAACGGCGATTTATGAGAAATGACGATAAAATTGCTGTTTTAAACTTACAAAAACATAGAAAAACGCTGTTTTTACCTATTCAAACTGATAAATTCATGTTTCTTTCGTGTGAAACGGCGATTTATGAGAAATGACGATAAAATTGCTGTTTTAAACTTGCAAAAACATAGAAAAACGCTGTTTTTAACTATTCAAACTGATAAATTCAGGTTTCTTTCGTTCGAAACGGTGGATTTTTGTGAAATCACGATAAAACTGCTGTTTTAAACTTGCAAAAACATAGAAAAACGCTGTTTTGAACTATTCAAACTGATAAAATCATGTTTCTTTCGTGTGAAACGGCGATTTATGAGAAATGACGATAAAATTGCTGTTTTAAACATGAAAAAACATAGAAAAACGCTGTTTTGAACTATTCAAACTGACAAATTCATGTTTCTTTTGTGTGAAACGGCGTTTTATGAGAAATGACGATAAAATTGCTGTTTTAAACTTGCAAAAACATAGAAAAACGCTGTTTTTAACTATTCAAATTGATAAATTCAGGTTTCTTTCGTTCGAAACGGTGGATTTTTGTGAAATCACGATAAAACTGCTGTTTTAAACTTGCAAAAACATAGAAAAACGTTGTTTTGAACTATTCAAACTGATAAATTCATGTTTCTTTCGTGTGAAACGGCGATTTATGAGAAATGACGATAAAATTGCTGTTTTAAACTTGCAAAAACATAGAAAAACGCTTTTTTTAACTATTCAATCTGACAAATTCATGTTTCTTTCGTGTGAAACGGCGTTTTATGAGAAATGAGGATAAAATTGCTGTTTTAAACTTGCAAAAACATAGAAAAACGCTGTTTTGAACTATTCAAACTGACAAATTCATGTTTCTTTCGTGTGAAACGGCGATTTATGAGAAATGACGATAAAATTGCTGTTTTAAACTTGCAAAAACATAGAAAAACGCTGTTTTCAACTATTCAAACTGACAAATTCATGTTTCTTTCGTTTGAAACGGCGATTTATGAGAAATGACGATAAAATTGCTGTTTTAAACATGAAAAAACATAGAAAAACGCTGTTTTGAACTATTCAAACTGACAAATTCATGTTTCTTTCGTGTGAAACGGCGATTTATGAGAAATGACGATAAAATTGCTGTTTTAAACTTGCAAAAACATAGAAAAACGCTGTTTTGAACTATTCAAACTGACAAATTCATGTTTCTTTCGTGTGAAACGGCGATTTATGAGAAATGACGATAAAATTGCTGTTTTAAACTTACAAAAACATAGAAAAACGCTGTTTTTACCTATTCAAACTGATAAATTCATGTTTCTTTCGTGTGAAACGGCGAATTATGAGAAATGACGATAAAATTGCTGTTTTAAACTTGCAAAAACATAGAAAAACGCTGTTTTTAACTATTCAAACTGATAAATTCAGGTTTCTTTCGTTCGAAACGGTGGATTTTTGTGAAATCACGATAAAACTGCTGTTTTAAACTTGCAAAAACATATAAAAACGCTGTTTTGAACTATTCAAACTGATAAATTCATGTTTCTTTCGTGTGAAACGGCGATTTATGAGAAATGACGATAAAATTGCTGTTTAAAACTTGCAAAAACATAGAAAAACGCTTTTTTTAACTATTCAAACTGACAAATTCATGTTTCTTTCGTGTGAAACGGCGTTTTATGAGAAATGAGGATAAAATTGCTGTTTTAAACTTGCAAAAACATAGAAAAACGCTGTTTTGAACTATTCAAACTGACAAATTCATGTTTCTTTCGTGTGAAACGGCGATTTATGAGAAATGACGATAAAATTGCTGTTTTAAACTTGCAAAAACATAGAAAAATGCTGTTTTCAACTATTCAAACTGACAAATTCATGTTTCTTTCGTGTGAAACGGCGATTTATGAGAAATAATGATAAAATTGCTGTTTTAAACATGAAAAAACATAGAAAAACGCTGTTTTGAACTATTCAAACTGACAAATTCATGTTTCTTTCGTGTGAAACGGCGATTTATGAGAAATGACGATAAAATTGCTGTTTTAAACATGAAAAAACATAGAAAAACGCTGTTTTGAACTATTCAAACTGACAAATTCATGTTTCTTTCGTGTGAAACGGCGATTTATGAGAAATGACGATAAAATTGCTGTTTTAAACTTGCAAAAACATAGAAAAACGCTGTTTTAAACTATTCAAACTGACAAATTCATGTTTCTTTCGTGTGAAACGGCGATTTATGAGAAATGACGATAAAATTGCTGTTTTAAACTTGCAAAAACATAGAAAAACGCTTTTTTTAACTATTCAACTGACAAATTCATGTTTCTTTCGTGTGAAACGGCGATTTATGAGAAATGACGATGAAATTGCTGTTTTAAACTTGCAAAAACATAGAAAAACGCTGTTTTTAACTATTCAAACTGATAAATTCATGTTTCTTTCGTGTGAAACGGCGATTTATGAGAAATGACGATAAAATTGCTGTTTTAAACTTGCAAAAACATAGAAAAACGCTGTTTTTAACTATTCAAACTGATAAATTCAGGTTTCTTTCGTTCGAAACGGTGGATTTTTGTGAAATCACGATAAAACTGCTGTTTTAAACTTGCAAAAACATAGAAAAACGCTGTTTTGAACTATTCAAACTGATAAATTCATGTTTCTTTCGTGTGAAACGGCGATTTATGAGAAATGACGATAAAATTGCTGTTTTAAACATGAAAAAACATAGAAAAACGCTGTTTTGAACTATTCAAACTGACAAATTCATGTTTCTTTCGTGTGAAACGCGGTTTTATGAGAAATGACGATAAAATTGCTGTTTTAAACTTGCAAAAACATAGAAAAACGATGTTTTGAACTATTCAAACTGACAAATTCATGTTTCTTTCGTGTGAAACGGCGATTTATGAGAAATGACGATAAAATTGCTGTTTTAAACTTGCAAAAACATAGAAAAACGCTGTTTTCAACTATTCAAACTGACAAATTCATGTTTCTTTCGTGTGAAACGGCGATTTATGAGAAATGACGATAAAATTGCTGTTTTAAACTTGCAAAAACATAGAAAAACGCTGTTTTGAACTATTCTAACTGACAAATTCATGTTTCTTTCGTGTGAAACGGCGATTTATGAGAAATGACGATACCATTGCTGTTTTAAACTTGCAAAAACATAGAAAAACGCTGTTTTTAACTATTCAAACTGATAAATTCAGGTTTCTTTCGTTCGAAACGGTGGATTTTTGTGAAATCACGTTAAAACTGCTGTTTTAAACTTGCAAAAACATAGAAAAACGCTGTTTTGAACTATTCAAACTGATAAATTCATGTTTCTTTCGTTTGAAACGGCGATTTATGAGAAATGACGATAAAATTGCTGTTTTAAACTTGCAAAAACATAGAAATACGCTTTTTTTAACTATTCAAACTGACAAATTCATGTTTCTTTCGTGTGAAACGGCGTTTTATGAGAAATGAGGATAAAATTGCTGTTTTAAACTTGCAAAAACATAGAAAAACGCTGTTTTGAACTATTCAAACTGACAAATTCATGTTTCTTTCGTGTGAAACGGCGATTTATGAGAAATGACGATAAAATTGCTGTTTTAAACTTGCAAAAACATAGAAAAACGCTGTTTTCAACTATTCAAACTGACAAATTCATGTTTCTTTCGTGTGAAACGGCGATTTATGAGAAATGACGATAAAATTGCTGTTTTAAACATGAAAAAACATAGAAAAACGCTGTTTTGAACTATTCAAACTGACAAATTCATGTTTCTTTCGTGTGAAACGGCGATTTATGAGAAATGACGATAAAATTGCTGTTTTAAACATGAAAAAACATAGAAAAACGCTGTTTTGAACTATTCAAACTGACAAATTCATGTTTCTTTCGTGTGAAACGGCGATTCATGAGAAATGACGATAAAATTGCTGTTTTAAACTTGCAAAAACATAGAAAAACGCTGTTTTGAACTATTCAAACTGACAAATTCATGTTTCTTTCGTGTGAAACGGCGATTTATGAGAAATGACGATAAAATTGCTGTTTTAAACTTGCAAAAACATAGAAAAACGCTGTTTTTAACTATTCAAACTGATAAATTTATGTTTCTTTCGTGTGAAACGGCGATTTATGAGAATTGACGATAAAATTGCTGTTTTAAACTTGCAAAAACATAGAAAAACGCTGTTTTTAACTATTCAAACTGATAAATTCAGGTTTCTTTCGTTCGAAACGGTGGATTTTTGTGAAATCACGAGAAAACTGCTGTTTTAAACTTGCAAAAACATAGAAAAACGCTGTTTTGAACTATTCAAACTGATAAATTCATGTTTCTTTCGTGTGAAACGGCGATTTATGAGAAATGACGATAAAATTGCTGTTTTAAACTTGCAAAAACATAGAAAAACGCTTTTTTTAACTATTCAAACTGACAAATTCATGTTTCTTTCGTGTGAAACGGCGTTTTATGAGAAATGAGGATAAAATTGCTGTTTTAAACTTGCAAAAACATAGAAAAACGCTGTTTTGAACTATTCAAACTGACAAATTCATGTTTCTTTCGTGTGAAACGGCGATTAATGAGAAATGACGATAAAATTGCTGTTTTAAACTTGCAAAAACATAGAAAAACGCTGTTTTCAACTATTCAAACTGACAAATTCATGTTTCTTTCGTGTGAAACGGCGATTTATGAGAAATGACGATAAAATTGCTGTTTTAAACATGAAAAAACATAGAAAAACGCTGTTTTGAACTATTCAAACTGACAAATTCATGTTTCTTTCGTGTGAAACGGCGATTTATGAGAAATGACGATAAAATTGCTGTTTTAAACTTACAAAAAACATAGAAAAACGCTGTTTTTAACTATTCAAACTGATAAATTCATGTTTCTTTCGTGTGAAACGGCGATTTATGAGAAATGACGATAAAATTGCTGTTTTAAACTTGCAAAAACATAGAAAAACGCTGTTTTTAACTATTCAAACTGATAAATTCAGGTTTCTTTCGTTCGAAACGGTGAATTTTTGTGAAATCACGATAAAACTGCTGTTTTAAACTTGCAAAAACATAGAAAAACGCTGTTTTGAACTATTCAAACTGATAAATTCATGTTTCTTTCGTGTGAAACGGCGATTTATGAGAAATGACGATAAAATTGCTGTTTTAAACATGAAAAAACATAGAAAAAACGCTGTTTTGAACTATTCAAACTGACAAATTCATGTTTCTTTCGTGTGAAACGGCGTTTTATGAGAAATGATGATAAAATTGCTGTTTTAAACTTGCAAAAACATAGAAAAACGCTGTTTTGAACTATTCAAACTGACAAATTCATGTTTCTTTCGTGTGAAACGGCGATTTATGAGAAATGACGATAAAATTGCTGTTTTAAACTTGCAAAAACATAGAAAAACGCTGTTTTCAACTATTCAAACTGACAAATTCATGTTTCTTTCATGTGAAACGGCGATTTATGAGAAATGACGATAAAATTGCTGTTTTAAACATGAAAAAACATAGAAAAACGCTGTTTTGAACTATTCAAACTGACAAATTCATGTTTCTTTCGTGTGAAACGGCGATTTATGAGAAATGACGATAAAATTGCTGTTTTAAACTTGCAAAAACATAGAAAAACGCTGTTTTGAACTATTCAAACTGACAAATTCATGTTTCTTTCGTGTGAAACGGCGATTTATGAGAAATGACGATAAAATTGCTGTTTTAAACTTGCAAAAACATAGAAAAACGCTGTTTTTAACTATTCAAACTGATAAATTCAGGTTTCTTTCGTTCGAAACGGTGGATTTTTGTGAAATCACGATAAAACTGCTGTTTTAAACTTGCAAAAACATAGAAAAACGCTGTTTTGAACTATTCAAACTGATAAATTCATGTTTCTTTCGTGTGAAACGGCGATTTATGAGAAATGACGATAAAATTGCTGTTTTTAACTTGCAAAAACATAGAAAAACGTTTTTTTTAACTATTCAAACTGACAAATTCATGTTTCTTTCGTGTGAAACGGCGTTTTATGAGAAATGAGGATAAAATTGCTGTTTTAAACTTGCAAAAACATAGAAAAATGCTGTTTTGAACTATTCAAACTGACAAATTCATGTTTCTTTCGTGTGAAACGGCGTTTTATGAGAAATGAGGATAAAATTGCTGTTTTAAACTTGCAAAAACATAGAAAAACGCTGTTTTGAACTATTCAAACTGACAAATTCATGTTTCTTTCGTGTGAAACGGCGATTTATGAGAAATGACGATAAAATTGCTGTTTTAAACTTGCAAAAACATAGAAAAACGCTGTTTAGAACTATTCAAACTGACAAATTCATGTTTCTTTCGTGTGAAACGGCGTTTTATGAGAAATGACGACAAAATTGCTGTTTTAAACTTGCAAAAACATAGAAAAACGCTGTTTTGAACTATTCAAACTGACAAATTCATGTTTCTTTCGTGTGAAACGGCGATTTATGAGAAATGACGGTAAAATTGCTGTTTTAAACTTACAAAAACATAGAAAAACGCTGTTTTTAACTATTCAAACTGATAAATTCATGTTTCTTTCGTGTGAAACGGCGATTTATGAGAAATGACGATAAAATTGCTGTTTTAAACTTGCAAAAACATAGAAAAACGCTGTTTTTAACTATTCAAACTGATAAATTCAGGTTTCTTTCGTTCGAAACGGTGGATTTTTGTGAAATCACGATAAAACTGCTGTTTTAAACTTGCAAAAACATAGAAAAAACGCTGTTTTGAACTATTCAAACTGATAAATTCATGTTTCTTTCGTGTGAAACGGCGATTTATGAGAAATGACGATAAAATTGCTGTTTTAAACATGAAAAAACATAGAAAAACGCTGTTTTGAACTATTCAAACTGACAAATTCATGTTTCTTTCGTGTGAAACGGCGTTTTATGAGAAATGACGATAAAATTGCTGTTTTAAACTTGCAAAAACATAGAAAAACGCTTTTTTGAACTATTCAAACTGACAAATTCATGTTTCTTTCGTGTGAAACGGCGATTTATGAGAAATGACGATAAAATTGCTGTTTTAAACTTGCAAAAACATAGAAAAACGCTGTTTTCAACTATTCAAACTGACAAATTCATGTTTCTTTCGTGTGAAACGGCGATTTATGAGAAATGACGATAAAATTGCTGTTTTAAACATGAAAAAACATAGAAAAACGCTGTTTTGAACTATTCAAACTGACAAATTCATGTTTCTTTCGTGTGAAACGCGGTTTTATGAGAAATGACGATAAAATTGCTGTTTTAAACTTGCAAAAACATAGAAAAACGCTGTTTTGAACTATTCAAACTGACAAATTCATGTTTCTTTCGTGTGAAACGGCGATTTATGAGAAATGACGATAAAATTGCTGTTTTAAACATGAAAAAACATAGAAAAACGCTGTTTTGAACTATTCAAACTGACAAATTCATGTTTCTTTCGTGTGAAACGGCGATTTATGAGAAATGACGATAAAATTGCTGTTTTAAACTTGCAAAAACATAGAAAAAACGCTGTTTTGAACTATTCAAACTGACAAATTCATGTTTCTTTCGTGTGAAACGGCGTTTTATGAGAAATGACGACAAAATTGCTGTTTTAAACTTGCAAAAACATAGAAAAACACTGTTTTCAACTATTCAAACTGATAAATTCAGGTTTCTTTCGTTCGAAACGGTGGATTTTTGTGAAATCACGATAAAACTGCTGTTTTAAACTTGCAAAAACATAGAAAAACGCTGTTTTGAACTATTCAAACTGACAAATTCATGTTTCTTTCGTGTGAAACGGCGATTTATAAGAAATTACGATAAAATTGCTGTTTTAAACTTGCAAAAACATGGAAAAAAACGCTGTTTTTAACTATTCAAACTGATAAATTCATGTTTCTTTCGTGTGAAACGGCGAATTATGAGAAATTACGATAAAATTGCTGTTTTAAACTTGCAAAAACATAGAAAAACACTGTTTTTAACTATTCAAACTGATAAATTCAGGTTTCTTTCGTTCGAAACGGTGGATTTTTGTGAAATCACGATAAAACTGCTGTTTTAAACTTGCAAAAACATAGAAAAACGCTGTTTTGAACTATTCAAACTGACAAATTCATGTTTCTTTCGTGTGAAACGGCGATTTATGAGAAATGAAGATAAAATTGCTGTTTTAAACTTGCAAAAACATAGAAAAACGCTGTTTTGAACTATTCAAACTGAC
Organism: Poecilus cupreus; assembly: GCA_963942605.1. Lineage (NCBI taxonomy): Eukaryota > Metazoa > Arthropoda > Insecta > Coleoptera > Carabidae > Poecilus > Poecilus cupreus. The sequence continues at coordinate 2,046 of CAWWDY010000605.1, read as the reverse complement.
AAATTTATGTTTCTTTCGTGTGAAACGGCGATTTATGAGAAATGACGATAAAATTGCTGTTTTAAACTTACAAAAACATAGAAAAACGCTGTTTTTAACTATTCAAACTGATAAATTCTTGTTTCTTTCGTGTGAAACGGCGATTTATGAGAAATGACGATAAAATTGCTGTTTTAAACTTGCAAAAACATAGAAAAACGCTGTTTTTAACTATTCAAACTGATAAATTCAGGTTTCTTTCGTTCGAAACGGTGGATTTTTGTGAAATCACGATAAAACTGCTGTTTTAAACATGAAAAAACATAGAAAAACGCTGTTTTGAACTATTCAAACTGACAAATTCATGTTTCTTTCGTGTGAAACGGCGATTTATGAGAAATGACGATAAAATTGCTGTTTTAAACTTGCAAAAACATAGAAAAACGCTGTTTTGAACTATTCAAACTGACAAATTCATGTTTCTTTCGTGTGAAACGGCGATTTATGAGAAATGACGATAAAATTGCTGTTTTAAACATGAAAAAAACATAGAAAAACGCTGTTTTGAACTATTCAAACTGACAAATTCATGTTTCTTTCGTGTGAAACGGCGATTTATGAGAAATGACGATAAAATTGCTGTTTTAAACTTGCAAAAACATAGAAAAACGCTGTTTTGAACTATTCAAACTGACAAATTCATGTTTCTTTCGTGTGAAACGGCGTTTTATGAGAAATGACGACAAAATTGCTGTTTTAAACTTGCAAAAACATAGAAAAACGCTGTTTTGAACTATTCAAACTGACAAATTCATGTTTCTTTCGTGTGAAACGGCGATTTATTAGAAATGACGATAAAATTGCTGTTTTAAACTTACAAAAACATAGAAAAACGCTGTTTTTAACTATTCAAACTGATAAATTCATGTTTCTTTCGTGTGAAACGGCGATTTATGAGAAATGACGATAAAATTGCTGTTTTAAACTTGCAAAAACATAGAAAAACGCTGTTTTTAACTATTCAAACTGATAAATTCAGGTTTCTTTCGTTCGAAACGGTGGATTTTTGTGAAATCACGATAAAACTGCTGTTTTAAACTTGCAAAAACATAGAAAAACGCTGTTTTGAACTATTCAAACTGATAAATGCATGTTTCTTTCGTGTGAAACGGCGATTTATGAGAAATGACGATAAAATTGCTATTTTAAACATGAAAAAACATAGAAAAACGCTGTTTTGAACTATTCAAACTGACAAATTCATGTTTCTTTCGTGTAAAACGGCGTTTTATGAGAAATGACGATAAAATTGCTGTTTTAAACTTGCAAAAACATAGAAAAACGCTGTTTTGAACTATTCAAACTGACAAATTCATGTTTCTTTCGTGTGAAACGGCGATTTATGAGAAATGACGATAAAATTGCTGTTTTAAACTTGCAAAAACATAGAAAAACGCTGTTTTCAACTATTCAAACTGACAAATTCATGTTTCTTTCGTGTGAAACGGCGATTTATGAGAAATGACGATAAAATTGCTATTTTAAACATGAAAAAACATAGAAAAACGCTGTTTTGAACTTTTCAAACTGACAAATTCATGTTTCTTTCGTGTGAAACGGCGATTTATGAGAAATGACGATAAAATTGCTGTTTTAAACTTGCAAAAACATAGAAAAACGCTGTTTTCAACTATTCAAACTGACAAATTCATGTTTCTTTCGTGTGAAACGGCGATTTATGAGAAATGACGATAAAATTGCTATTTTAAACATGAAAAAACATAGAAAAACGCTGTTTTGAACTATTCAAACTGACAAATTCATGTTTCTTTCGTGTGAAACGGCGATTTATGAGAAATGACGATAAAATTGCTGTTTTAAACTTGCAAAAACATAGAAAAACGCTGTTTTGAACTATTCAAACTGACAAATTCATGTTTCTTTCGTGTGAAACGGCGATTTATAAGAAATGACGATAAAATTGCTGTTTTAAACTTGCAAAAACATAGAAAAAAAACGCTGTTTTTAACTATTCAAACTGATAAATTCATGTTTCTTTCGTGTGAA